>SCLF01097251.1:0-11053 GCA_004367975.1 Mesochordaeus erythrocephalus
AAAGAGTAATATAAATTATTTGAGAAATAAAATGAAAAATCTAGAAAACATAATAGTTATTAACTAAAATAGAGAAATATCGAATATACATGTCTATAACGGATATATATTTTAAAGAAGTCAAAAATATATAAATAACGGACTTTTACCAATTTTACTGGACCCATTTCACTGTATTTAAAACCCGCACACAACATGTCATTAAAAGTGGAAAATAATTCACATGGTCGATTAAATTATTTGTTTGTAATTTTACAACCACCAAATTTTAAATACCCTCTATTTAACCTTTCGGTTATTTTGTGCCAAAAAAATCTCCACCCTATCTAAGACCATCCACAATGCGATTCACTCGAAACACTGATCTCTTATTATCGGGATAACGATTTGCACCGAGATATTCGACTGGGTTATCCGGTTCCAGTGCCTCAACAGCATCTTGCAATGAACTGGTTTTATGATGACCTGTCACGTGAGAGGGCTCATCGCGCCTTGAAACATGCAAGTGTGTCTAATGGACAATTCCTCGTTCGCCAAAAAGGCAACGACGAGTTCGGTCTGTCCTTTCGATATGACCAAGATGGACCTGCTAGTGTGAAACATGCAAAAATTCTGTTTAATAAAGATGACGATCAGACCCCAATTTACCGTTTTGGTGAAATCGAATTCCCTTCCCTCGTTCTACTTGTCGAACATTACCAGAGAAATGCTTTCTACAAAGGTCAATCTCTACGTGAACCTATAGATCGAAAATTACTTTCCACCATTATCAATCAACCAATCATTCCATCGCCACCAGGCGGTTATGTACCTATGGCTAATCTTCGCGTAAAAGTCAGGGCATATATTACACGGTAACTTTTTAGCCACAAAAATAGTTTTTTTAATGTTTTCGAAAAAAAATTCAAAATAATTTTCTCGAAATTGTTTTCGAAAATCTTTCGAATTTTTTTTTCGTTTATGCCCAATAAAGTCGAACACCAATATGAGCAAGAACGTTCCGATGAGCTTTCCATTCGACCTGGTGATGTTGTGCGTGACGTTCAAAAGAAGACGCATAATTGGTGGTTTGGAGTATGCGACCGGAGTAAAAAGGAAGGCTGGTTTCCGGCTAATTATGTTCGAGAAATTCAAGAAAATTCTTACACTGACCTGTTTCAAGAAGCGTTAAAACAGGGGAAAATTAAGTTGAAATGCCATTTTTTACTTGTTCCGTTAGAAAAGGAGAACCAAGATTATCTTATTATTCGAGATGGAACTGGAACCGGTACTAATGGACAACTAAAAATACAACGTTATCAAAAAGAAATTGAACCTAACGGTAAGATAGCTAGTTATATTACTTATTTAACCCCCTTGTAAAAAAGTGGAGCTCTGTGATTTTTTTGGGCACACAAATGGCTACAATTTTTGATGCATATCTCCCAGAAGTTAGAATTTAAAATTGGTCATAGAAAATTTATCCGTGATTTCATTTAATTATCTGTTATCAAAATGTTAACTTGTTATTAAAATATTCTACATTTAATGATATTTATGTGGATTTTAAATTTATCCATCCAATGAAATGAGCGAATTACAAATTGGACGAATCAAAGAGCGATTCGTTAGTGATACAAGAAGATTCGAATAATGATTTGAAGTTTTAATAGTAAAACAGTAGGTCTATAGGCCGTTTAAGAAAGTGTAATAAACGGTATATTTCATTCTAACGGTAAGGTACGGTCATGCAATTTTAACATAATTTCCACGAGATTGGAAATTTTTGTGGCAGCTTTTAAAATAGGGTTAATTCATAATTTGTCCAAAGTCGCTCAAATTATTATTTTTATCACGTACGAGCTTAAAATCGTCTCGCAAGTTTCACATTTCTTGTCAACTAGATATAAGACAACCGATAAGCTGTCTTAATCGTCATAATTTAGATCCCGACCCAATTGTTCTATTACATCAATCAATTCAAGTATTACTCGATCAACGGCAACAATCCTCATCAAAGTTTGATAAAAGTGTATATAGAATATCGCAAACTCTTTCGGATCAAGTTATATACTGTCAGGCTATATCTTGGAATGAGGATGTCTTCAACAGGTTAAATGATAAAGCTACTGCCCATATAAGTTAGGAAGCAAATTTATTGATTCGGTTTTTATTTAGCTAACATTAACCCTAATGTATATATAGTTCACACCCGAGGCCATTTCAATATTGTCAATTGAAATAATGTTTACAATATTTTCTTATATCTGGATTTGCTTCTCGTTCTATTACTGTCAAAGTAGTTCGGAAAAATAAATTTGTTACATAAAACTAGACTAGTTTTATGTCCAGAGGTGTCCTATCCCCCCCCCCTTAGCGCAGCAGACTACACGTATACCAGACTTAGCTAGTCCAATAGAGTTTTTTCTTGCGGTTCCGAACGTAGGGTGGTCAAAGTCAATTGTGTCAATTTGCCAATGTGATTTCAAGGTCTATAGCTTTAAAGCAGGTAATCGCAGTACGTTTTCGATACCTTTATTGGATGACCAGGGGCCTAATTAATCTACCACGAATTAACGTTTAAAAAGGTCTTTTGGCCTTTTAACGGTTTTTGAAACCAGATTCGGAACCGCAAGAACAAACTCTATCAGACTAGCAAAGTCTGGTATACATGTAGTATACTTCGTTTAGGGGGGTGGGGGATAGGACACCTATGGACAGGTGCGTAGTACCAGGGATATCGACCTTTGGTGTAATCTACGTATTATGATTTTTACTAATTGCTGATAGAATTAGGTGTATAATGATCGTTTCATTGTTGTCCTCAGGCTTATTTAGATCTATAAATCCTCATTACGTAAAATATTGAAACGTCGTTTCCTAAAATTGGGGTGGCAGCTTCCCTGGGCTTTGCCCTGGCCCAACCTCCAGACTTCAATATTATATCTATGTCTGTAAATAAAACACCTCTGATTTCACAAATTATGACTCATCAGTTTTTCTTTCTTCTTTCGGAAGGCTGCCGAACTTAGTTGACTTTTCTCGTAATTTAAAAGCCATTTTTTGTGCTCTATCTTCAAGTGTGGTTTGCGTTTTTATCACGCTTTGTGATTGATACTCACAGCTCCTGAGAATACTCGAAGTAAATGTAAGTCGCGTAATAATTGCAGCAGCTAGTACGTAGGGAGTTTGTGTGGTATCACTAGTGCTAACCGACGAGTATGCCGATAAACTGTCCGACACTTGTCTGAACTAATTTGGTCAGCCCATAAGTTAGCTATGGATGTGGGTATAAAAAACGTCCTGAGATGTTTGCGGTTTAAGCAATCAATTGTGCTTTGTATGAATTTAACTTTTCGAATCTTCCGAGGAATTGCAATTATAGAGAATACCTTGTCATTAAAACCAAAAAAGACTGCATCCTAAGCTATTGCTCTAATGGCGATCGTTTCTAACCAGGATGTTTAATTTCTATTGATTTCATTTTTGGTGGACTGTAAGCTGTTTCTTCTGAATTCTGTATAATAAGCATAACAGGGCAAACTATAACCGCCATACCCTACACCCATCGTAGCAATTGCCGAGTTGGGAACCGCTTCCTCAAAAACGTGCATTATATCGTGGATTAACTATAAAACGATGACCAAGTGAATCCAGGTTATTTTTCCAGGTTATTTTTTGACTTTTCAGAAGAGCAGGCTGTTTATTCGTCATGATAACGGTAAATATGTTGTTTAGGTAGGGATTGTTCAGCTAAAAATTAGGACCAGAGTTAATTTGCCACAGGTGTAAACTTCAAGTTCTAGTCTAACGTATATAGGTTCAAAGGAGTCTTCTATAAAAGTTCTATTGATTGTGAGTATATTTAATTCCCTATATACCCGGTTTCTTCCATGCCTGCAAATTCACCAGTCACTGTTTCAGCTAAGACACAATTTTGCGTACACATAATTTCGTGTTTTTATATTAGAATAAAATATAATTGTAGAGAATACCCGTTTCAAACGAACAGGCATCAAATTGCTCAGTTTTAACTAGACTCATTCCTTCAGCAATGAAATGTACGTTCCTACATGGGTAATAACATCTGCATAACTTATTTTTTACGGATCGAGTTAGACTTCTGCTAGCAGGCGATGATCTTCTACAAACTCCTCAAATGTTCTTGCTCATAAGTAATAGCAGATGCTTCCGACAGCTTTATTTAACAAAAAAGCGGCTAGTACTATAACTTACCTAACGTTGTTTATGGTGGATAGATGCTTGCCGTTTACAGTGTCAATATATTTGGGCGAGAATTGTAGAAAATAGAATGTTTGTCCATATTGACATACGAATGTCTAAAGCTAATCTAGCGGGAAACAAAACAGAGGCACTAACTTTAGCTGCTGCAAAAGTAGAGTCTAGAAAACATACAGGAAGAAACACTTGTTGTGTTACTCTTTTAGCCTTAGGAGTAGGGGCAGCAACAGTGACGCGTCATCTAAGGTGGATTAAAAATATTGAAATGCTAAACTTCTACTCCTCGGCGAAAATTCAAAAGGCTATTTTGGATTAGGAAAAATGCGTTTAAAATTTTATATTAAGAATGTCGGAAGCGGTAAACACGGCAAAATATAGATTCAGCAACTACGTTTAAGTCATCATGGTAAGCCAGACAGCAGAAATATAACCGATAGTTCGGTTCCTGTTACAGATTGCATTATAAGTACAGACAAGATTATAAGTTTGCAATTTAACTAGCAAGAGCCTGCCTGTTGGGATCATTAACATTGGAATTATTGATTCCAATAACATTCGGTCTGTTCACGGCATTTCCGGAAAAACTAAAAGATCTCAAACACATGTACGCCCAAAGAACAAGAAAGGATCAGCTAGACAATATGCTGGCCTGGAAAGAAAATGGTAAGCAATGACCAAAACTCTTTGACATCAACCTAAACCCCTCCGTTTAACGAATTAGAAGAACATGTAGTTTCATTTCTTTTACAGCCCGTAAAAGATCCAGCAAAAGGAAGTAAAGACTAAAAATGCTTGGCTCATATGATCAAAATGGTGACAGATTGCTGAAAGAAAATTGTTACTGTAACTACTATGAAACAAACCAAAGAATTTAATTCATTAAACGTTCATGATGCAACACGAGAGGATTATTGCTTGTAAATGCAGTTATGATGTAGTCTATGCAGATTTCCATAAATTAATGAGAAATTGATGCTAATCTGCAAAGAACCTATTTGAAAAGGCCTAAATATGGGGTCTAAAATGGGGTATCAATAACCGATTATGCACAAGTCGAAAAAGGCAATGTTTAGAGTGCGTTACTCCAGGTTATTTAAGGAAGAGGGATTAGTCATTACATGGAATAAAAGTGAGAGAACAAACCAGGAGATCAGTATCTCATATTCTCACGATGAGTAGGGTTCTTATTTTATTTTAATAGCTTCATAACTGAGGGGAGTTTAATCGCAAAAATTGGGACTAAAAAGGCACAAATTTTCTCCCGCCCGCCTCCCAGTATCAATAACCTAGAGTACTACGCGAAAAAGGCAATGTTTAGAGTACGTTACTCCAGGTTATTTTAGTTTTATGAACATTTCTCAACCTGAACTTTTATTTATAGATTTTTCAGCATTGAGTTCTGTAGCTTAATAATCTTTTGTTGACCTTGGTCTAAGATGATATAGCTCATTTGTTTAATTCCTTCGGCTTCAATTAATAACAAGCTTATTTTAATAATATATTGACCCTAATGCGTTTTATAGAACGAACACATTCAGGTATAGTTAGTGCATACACATATTATGCGCTTGAAAACCAGTTTAATATTGAAATTTCAAAATATTGCTATATTACATTGTGATTTAATATTACATTTGTGATAGTAAATTCAACGTCATAACTAATTTCTTACGGATGATAATCTTTTATGGAAGAAGTGAAACAAAACCCGAAATTGTAAAACATATTTGAATCAAGAAATACGAACTTTGCAGCTCCTAAATGTAAAATCATAAATTAACGTGCATCTCTTAAGTACATTAGTTTATAGGAAGTTTGACGAGTGCATCCCATGCTTCTCGAAACGATCGGAAATTTGTCCTAAAGATTAAAGTTTTAATTCTAGGCATAAATCAGAGCAGTTGAAACATGACATGGTGTATCGGAAAAGCGAAAGCCTTATATGTTCCAAAACAGGGAATATCCGATAATATTGAAGATGACTTCAGGTTTTTTGACCTATAGGAAATCTACAGAAATAATAGACTCAACTGCTCGGAAGTCAATCAAAAAAGTGGTCACTTAATAATCCACTTTATTAAAAATACAGAAATTTACCACTTTTTTCTGTTTGCAAAAATGAGTAAAAGCTGGGCTAAAATAGACCCAAGAGAAAATTTCTGAATATTTGCGAGTCATTTTTATGTTACACAGCCTGGCATAACAGTTACACCCTTTTCTAGTTTTCCATGCCATTTTTGTACCGTTCCTTTCGAGTGAATAGTATTCATTTCGAGTTTACCAATGTTTTTGGTAAATCTGGAAATGAATTCTACTCACTCGAAACGAAGAGCACAAAAATGGTACCGAAAGCTATTAACGGATATGTGGCGGAGAGTTTACGGTTCGTGGAAACTCCGAAACTAATTACGATATTAACCCCTTAGAGCCCAAAACTTCCTCATTTTTATACTTTAGAAGTTTTTGAAACCTTGGTAGAACTAATACCTATTCCGAATATTACAGTTAAAATGACGTATTTTCCGTCTAAACCCTCAGCTTCAGAAATCCAGTTGTCTGTTTTCTCGGCCGTGGGAAATATTCAAAAAAATTTCTGACGTGCGAAACCGGAATTTTTTAACTTCGGGCTCTAAATATAAAAATTCGTATTTTTTAAAAAATAAAAAATGCATTTAGTAATACATGGAAGTAGATAATTAGTTTTTTCTCCTTTCAGAAAATTGAAATCATGTCAGGAGACCAAGTTGCATTTCCATAAAATAATGTGCCACAATGGTTAAGTTAATTTGCTGGAAGAGACTTTAAAGCAATGTCTTCGATCGGAGAAGTAAAAATTAAGAAATACACAAGGAATAATTGGAAAATACATGTGAAAACTGCCTCCCCTAGGGGTCAGGGCTGCAACTGATCGGTTAACGATACTTGGTGAATCTAATAGAGTTTTTCCTTGCGGCTCCGAATCTGTTTTCAGAATGTCCAAAATTATACGGCGTCGTACAGTTAACCCCCTCTAAAAACAAAAAGTGAGTCGAAGATAGTTGACTTTTACCGTCCTACAATATAGTTTTAACGCGATAGTTTCGAGTCGAATTTTTAGTGAACATACTTTGCGATCTTGGTATGCTTTCTCGATTATAATAAAATTCAAAAGTTTTTCAAAAGATTTTGTCACTTTTTGAAAATTTATACATCTTTGGCCTATAACTGGGTCACGTGTTAAGAATTCAGGGTCGGTCCTTTGAGAAGAATTGAAGCTTCAGTCATGACGCGTCGAATATACCCCTTTCGAGCCAATCAGACATACTTACCGAAATAATTTTTTCCATTTTTGAACTTTATCTGTAAATCGTAAAAATAAACGTCTGTACTAATCAAGGCCACAACAGATTTTCAATTAAAATAAAGTAAAGATTACGTTACAAAATTTCTCGATTACAATACATGGCAGTTATCAAGAACATATCCCAAAGGAAATCGACTCGATTCAGTAAACTACAATCCGACACCCGCCTGGAACGCTGGTACCCATATGGTGGCTCTTAACTTCCAAAGTGGGGATTTGGGCATGCAACTTAACCATGTAAGTTTACCACATTAAAATAAAAAAACTATATTTGTATTTCAATTGTAATAATTAAGTAGTGATTAACTGATGATGAACATAATGTTCGAAAGCTCTACAATACAATAAATAATTTTATAAAAAAATATTGTTTAATTAAATAGTTATATGTATATTTTTCGAGCTTTCGAACTATTTGTTGATCGTCAGTCTTTTTGAGATTTAGTTTTTGATAACCTTTAAAGACTCTTGAGTCTTTGCAAAACTTAAAAAAAGCCGGACGATGAACAAATAGTTCGTAAGCTCGAAAAATAAACATAATTGCTTAATTCAATTTTCATTTCAGTCGAAATTTTCCCAATATCGTGGTTGTGGATATATCAAAAAACCGTCTTACATGCTCAGTACAATTCAAAAATTTACGCGGAATGGAGAAGAAGATTCTGCATATTGCCCGTCTGATTATGATCCTTATTCAGATCATCAGTCGGTTTTCTGGAATGGGATAGAATTGTATTTTAACCGATAAACGCGACCTTCTTCCTATTGGTGTTCAGTATTCGTCGATGGAGAATCAATAGATACCGCTTTTCATGTTTTTGAATGGATACCACAACTGCCTCATTTGACGGTTGAGTTTTCACTCGCATTTTTCTCGAAAACCGCGTATTGTAGCGTTTTGAAATTTGAATTCTTAGGGATTAACTCACTGCCGGTCCAACGGTATTTCTTGTAGTAGAATTTTTTAGAAATTTTAGTAGTGTTACAGCCTGGAAACTGAATATGATCTATTTCTCTCTCTCTCCGGGTCTCGAGAATGCCTTAATATTTTTGAATATAATTTTTAGCTTTATATAGCTAAGTATTCAGTCTTTCCATATATCTTCCATTGGAGATTAGTCTTTTAGAAGGATCGTATTCGTGAAGAATGTAATTGTACCGTCTATCTCTAAGCCCGCGGTGTAATGTCTCGTTCTAAGACTTTACTTCGTAAAATGTGTTCTAAGAGGGTTGTAATTCATATGATCGACAGAAGTATGATCTAATGCCGAAAAAAATTTCAGCTTACGTAAATGACTGCGTTAGCTAGATAATTACATACAATCACTTCATGCTGTGCAAGTAAATTACATTGTCCACAAATGCGACGTTGCTAGAAGTCTAATCGCCTAAGTAAATTGATATATGGAAAGAATTAACCGTTGCCTATCTAACGCCAAACATTGTGTTAAACAATATTGCCGCATTCCCGAGATACATGCTGAAATGTAGAAGATGTTTAAATTCTTTCGAAGTGGAAGAAAAATATAAAAAATACAGTTTTGAGCCTATTAAACTATTCTAAGTTGCGAAAAGTTATTATTTTGTTCATGAGAACAGAAATTTAATCAAGATCTAATTAATAAAATCCATCTACGGATGGATTTTGACAAAAATTGTGCTAAAACCAAAAAAGGTATTTTAAAAATAGACGACCCATTAACCCGTGCACTGCAGGACCGACCCCACTCCTTACGCTGCAGTCTGTGCCGCCCGACACATTTGTTGATTTACACATTGAAACGAATAATTTCAGTTATTGATTCTTATTTTCGTGTTGTTGATTGGGGGTTTGGCTATAACTATCGAACCCTTTATCAGAATTCGTTTATTTTTGTCTCATGTTCTTCGCCTGATCTCCCTCCACCTCTGTACCAAATCTCGCTGTATTTGGCCTAGGAATTTCTTTAATATTATATATAGAAAGATGTGTTCGCTATTCTCAAAAGGTTTACGTATGAATTTTGGAGTTACGGGAAGCGACGGGGGATGCGTTCCCAACATGCGAAGCAATTGTACCGCTTTTTTTCCGCAATTTTCGGATTTTTTATTTTTTTCGTCCATTTCCGGTCGAACAGACTTCAGCGCACGGGTTAAATCGGGAAGGGAAAAATCTTTCGAGAAAACTGAGAAAGAGAGACCCCGATCGCCAAATGAGGCAAGTGTGGAATCTACTTCTTTCACCGTTAAAATGTTCTCACCAATTATTTCAATTAAAAATATGAAAATTATATCTTTATTTTGTTGCGAACTTCATCTATCCCATAATAAGTAAAGCCAAAATTCTAGAGATTGAAATTTTGGCTGGAAGGCACCTTTTTGGTCTAGGACGACTGTATCAAGGCTCGCATAATTCACATTTTGAATTTTCTATCGAAGTACTGGGTATCCAGCAAAGCAGAGAAAAATTTAGATACAAGGTTTTACTATAAACGGCTTCTTATAAGCTACCGCATACTAAAATTCAAGTCCGGTACGAATTCGACACTTCAAATATTTCAAAAATTAACAAATCCTTAATCTAAAATAACCCTAAACGCAGCCCAACACCTAAATCGAAATCTTACCCTAAACATAACCCTAATCCTAAACCTAATCCTAGACCAAATCATAAACCTAACCCTAAATCGAATCCTAAACTTAATCCAAAATGTAACCCTAAATATAAATCAAAACCCAATCCTAAACCTAAGCCTAACATTTGAGACTTGGTGTCGAATTCAGTACTGACAGATGTTTAAAATTTGTCCTGTATCACACGGCTACCTGGTCGAGCCCCCTTCCCCCTCGAAATAACATCTAAACTTTTAACGACACCTATCCAGTCTGATAGAGTCTGTTTTTGCGGTTCCGAATCTAGTTTCAGTATGTCCAAATTTATACGCCTTCGTACAGTTAACCCCCTCTAAAGACAGACATGTCAATCAGACCTTTTTTTAAACGTTAATTTTAGCTCATAAGAGCATGGAAGCTCACCCAACTAAATCGGGCTAGATTATTAAGGCCCCTGGTCATCCAACAATAGTATCGCTAACATACTGCGATTATTTGTTTTAAAGTTATGGACCTCGAAAGTCACATTGTCGAAATGGTATCAGGTGCTTCTCGGGCATCGATTCGAGTCGAATGTTTAGCGGACATACTTTGGGGCCGTGGGATGTTTTCTCAATCATAAAAAAACCAAACATAAAATTTAACATTTTTCAAACTGTCCGATTTTCCCTGAAATTGGACTCATTCGATGCGCATCGACGACAGCTACATTTCTTCTCATTAGTGCGACCCCGAATTCTTAACACGTGACCTAGTTATTGCCCAAAAATGGGAAGTCCAAAAAATGTGCAAATGTGATTTCGTGAAGTATGTCGGGTTGGCTCGAAAGTGGGCTTAATGGACGCGCCATGACTCAAGCTCCAATTCTTCTCAGAGGACCTACCCCGAATTCTTAAC
>SCLF01097362.1:0-11052 GCA_004367975.1 Mesochordaeus erythrocephalus
CGTCTGTTTCTGCACATGTGCTGCCACCTCGCGAAATCAAGAGATGGACGTTTCGGGGAGATTTGGGATATCAACTATACCTAAAATCATCAACTATACTTAAGATCACCATATTTGACCGCCACTTTGTCAGTTTAAAATGCCCGACAGTTAACCCCTTACCCCAGGGTGGACACTTTGGTACTCCGATTGGTTGAGAAGCTTCTTTAAGTGGGAAGTAGCGACATACAAGTTGACAAGTAGCGGTTCTGCGTGGAACAGGAGTAGATAAATGAAGAAGATTGAAAGACAAACTTAAATTATTGTGGTATTGTCAGCTTTTAAGTGTTAAATATCTGGCACATAATCCGAATTACATACTAATAACATAATACTTAACACCTTTTTTAGCCACTCAGTTCCATTCACAAATTTCCACAGAATAAGTTATTAAAATAGGCCCAACATCTGATCCTGTTTCCACGCAGTACCGCGACCTGGCAGACATCGGCCATTAACGGGCCCGTCAAATTTGGGATATACTGGAATTATGGTGCAATAGAACAATATTTTATGGGCGTATATTTAGAGGGTTCTTTTTTGGTATAGCTCAGAGTCCGAACGTTGATTGCATATCTTGATTGGACGTTAAAGGACACGTTAAATTGGACGTTAGATTGGACGTTAAAGGACAGCAGTTTTGTCTATAGAAAAACAATATGGATAAAGAGAATGCAAACAGAACATGTAGCTATATTTTGTTGTTTAATCAATTATAGCACATTAGATTAGATTAGATTTTCATTTATTGCGTACGCATCAGGCAGATCAGGTGGTATAATTATTAATAACTGTAGATGAGCTTCATATACTGTTTATTTGATCCGCTTTGAAGGACGACTTTTCCAAGAATCGTAATAGCAAACTTTGTGCAGTGAAACTTGATATACAAACAATGGCTTAAAATAAGTACAATTATTGATTTCATTCTAATAGATAATATCCTTATAACCCACCTCGGATGTTATAATTACACCCCGGATTAATAAATTCCCAATATAATGTTTTTTATAGTATTTATCATACTTATTTTAAATACTAAGCGAGGAGCTTGCTTTACAAACCGATTGTTTATAATTGCTCCCCCTTAATATGTGTGAGGAAATGCACAGGTTTTCATACAAAAGAGACATCACCTGAACTCCCTATGTTTATAATGTTTAAAAAATAAAGATTTAGTATATGCTATTAGTAGTATTTTCCTAATATTATTCATTTAATTGTACATGACAAGTGGAGTTATGATTGCGTGTTATTTGATTTTTTTTGAATTATCTATATTATTTGATGTCGACATTAAATACCATATACTATAATAGTTAAAATTATATGAGTTGTTCGTTCTTATTGTTCCGTCTAAGAGTATCCAACCCATGGGAGGCAAGGAATATTGAGAAATATTAACATTGGTATATTGATTACAAATTTCAGTTGATTATTTTAATTGGCTACTCTTATATTGGTATCTGAATTGTCATTGTCTTCTTCTAGGTGATTTCTATTTTTGCTGTATTTTAATTTTTATCTTTATAAGAGAGATTGTATTATATATTTTTAAGGAAAAGAGAGGTTAAAATAATTTTTTAGAAATACATAATGAATAATTCCGTGTATGATCCTGATGTACTGGATTCTGACTTTGAGTCACCATTATCCATTGAATTAGAATTAAGTCGTAAGTTATTCTTTATGCAGTTGTATAGTATTGAAAATTGAAAATTGAATATATACCCATTAAGATAATAATACTACTAATGGAATTCCTTCCAACCGTTCTGCTGTCAGCCCCATTAGTCCCCTTGCTAGCAATTGGGTTTCTCCTGTATTTTCGCGTAACCAACGGTCAACCAAACGTTTAGTTTTATCCGACTTAGACGATCTGCCCGTATCCGAGCTAACTATCCAAGCCGAGACCAAATGTCCCGATGTACGAATTAGACGATTAATGCGTGGAGTGTTAATAGCCAAGCATGATAGTGTCAGCCGCTTACGTTTAGAGATATTATTTATGCCACCGGTTCTGAATTCTCCTGATGTTCGTAAGCCTCAAATTAGCATCCTTAAACGGGATATTTTCATGGCTAGTCTTGAAATTGGAATAACAGGCACATTATAGCAGAGGAGTAGTCTTATATTTTCACCCATTTAGTAGCATCCTCTGTTTATAATTTATTTCAGAAATTGAAAAGTTGCTGCTAATGCTAGTGACATATTCTAAAAATTTAAGTTCTATGGTCATACAGTCTGGTCCCTGTTGTCGACGTATTAGTTTTAACGAGGGTATCAATTGCTCCTGCGATGAATGTCTGTGTGCCGAAACCATGCGACGTCTCCGGGAAGAATTCAATGTTCGGCCAGGATGTCAAACAATATTGTAATATTATTATATTGTCTAGTAAATATGTTTTTAGATACTTATATGGATAATTTTAGACGCCTACTATATTCTACTTTAAATTATTCGAAGTCGAATCCTAATTTGCTCTTTATGAATGTAGCTGATGATGATTTCATTCACATTATATGTAAGCTATATTTTATCTAGTATTCTACTTTATTAATCGATATTTCAGCTTGGTATTTATATTTACAGTTATCTAATAGTTTGTCGAAACATTTATTAGGAATAGTATCTAGTAGTATGCTATTTCTGGAAGAAATCAAACAAATCTTAACTGACAGTCTAGGTATGTCCTAATGTTGTTCTACCAGATTTATTATATTCCAAATATAATATTCATGAATTCACAAACTGCCAAAAGAAGAGAAAATTTTATTCAAGGAATTCTGTGTTCACTTCTGGTAATAATTTGGTCAGAGATTACTTCAAAAGAAAATACTGGTCAATATGTTTCTATATAACGCCCTCACGCACATGTGTCTACCCCCTGGGTGAGTGGAAACCGACAGTGAGTGGAAACGTCCTGAAATATCGTTTTAACGCCGTTGTTTCGAGTGGAATTTTTAGTGAACATACTTTGCGATCTTGACATGTTTTCTAAATCATAATAACATCGAAAAATGAAAAATTCGTGTACCTTTTTCGGTCCAGTTTTTGGCCTATAACGGGTAACGTGTTAAGAATTCGGGGTCGGTCCTCTGAGAAGAATTACATACTTCACTAAATGACAGTTTTGACTTAAATTAGACCACTCCACATAAGTCTATGAGAAAATCTATCAAATACCCTTAAACTTTGATATGTTATAGAGTTTGGCTCCACGATTTTACATTACGAAAAGTGCGTACAATTGATTCTTCTCAAGTTATTCTTCCCAACCACATATGTCATGGTATCCGATTAAGTCGCTTTTTCAGACTGTATTGCTTTCATATTCTGCCTGTTATGATTTTTCTTCCTTTGTCTGATGTAAAGTATGAAATTATTTCCTAGACTAGAAAGGATATCCTGAATTGTATAAATATTCAGTATTTAAGAAAGTGATATTATTAAATTATTTGAGCTGTTTCAGCAAGCAACAGAAGTTATGATGAAAGGCGTCCTGAAACCAAATGTCATGAAAATACAATTTATGGACAGTTGTACGTAAGCTTTGTGTCACGCGAATAGAGAACGGTAAGTGTCGGAGAAAGTTCGACCCACAGAAAATCGTTTCTCTTTCGAACTATAACTGGACATATGATTTCAGTTCAAGCTTCAAATATTTTGTAAAAGTAGTTAGTCCAAGATATTTTTAGTCCAGATCTTTTCAAAGTAGGTTAATTTTGACCTAAATCGGAATTTTGTCAGACGGTGGGTTATATTAGTAAGTGTTTTGTGAACTCCGAAGTAAGACCGAGGGTAAAATCCGTAGCCTGAGGATACTATTATTACCAAATTCTTTCAGTATTCACCTTTTTGTTATAGACCTACCATAGCTGAATAACCTAGCCATAAACTATAACAAACTATTATCCATACCGTTCATTTATTTCAAGAACTTTCGAATATCATAGATTCAAATGCGAATTAAACAATAATAGCATTTCGTCAAGTTTACTGGTTATCGACATCGTTCAATGGATAGAAGAGTCCGAAATTAGATAATTTAGGTAACATAATTAACAAGCCCATAATTAACTACCCGCAATTAATCAATAATTATATTGATTGAAATAATTTATTTACGCACAGAAAGTCGTCTTTCCGGCCATTATCGGGTCGTCTTTCAGTGCGCTTAGTTATCTTGTTAATCGAAAAATAATAAACGATATTTGCTAATAATTTCGCGATGATAAAACTTACACTTGTTGGAACTCATCTTCCCGTACATTCCTTGACTGAACCATTGAATTTGGAAGATCCTATTTTTTTAATTCGCCATTTTCAAACTTCTAATAAAAATGCGTTGACTAGAAGTTTATATATCAGGAAGATATATCTACTCATTTCATCTACTGAACATTGGATCTTGAAATATCGATGTTGTTATCGGTCCCCGTTGACATGAGCGCTTCGATGAATATAAATCCAACATTCGACGAAACATGTCGAGTGCACATTCGTCACCAGGACCTTATCGACAGGGTCACAATTATTACTACTAAAGTATTTCTAGTGTCAAGAAGCAAAACGAACATTCGCAAAATCAATCGTACGTAAGATTTGTGTTGTCCGAATGGAGAAAGGAAAATCTCGGAGAAAGTTCGACCTTAACCCGTACGCTGAAATGTGTGTCGCTCGGCACACATTTTCGTTAATCAGCCCATAACTTCTGTTAGAGCGGCGGTACGTCGAACTTGCCATCCAGGACCCCCATAAACCGCCTTCCCGTTTTTTTAACGTACTTTTAGACCGGAAGTGGCACCGGAAGTGGAGGCTAAAAAAAAAACCGACTCGGGAATCACACAAAATTGTTGAGTCTAGCGGTACTTCTGAACCAAATTTTCTTGCGCATATTTTAGGATAAATTTCGACCACGAATTTTGCCCGGAAGTGGACGCGAAAAGCGAAAGATCCGAGAATTGTGGAAACAAACTGGACAAATACTTCGGGGTATTAACGAAATTTGTAGGCCGAATACACCGATATTTGGTAAAAAGGTGGAGGGATATGAGGCGAACAATATGAGAATTCTGAGAAAAGAATCTCTGATAAAAGAAACCCAGCACCAAATCAATCCCAAATTTGCGTGGGCGGAAAACGCCCACGGTTGGTACATAGGTAGAAGGAGATGAGCGGAAGAATATGGGATACAAAAGTACAAATTATGCTAAAGTATTCGATACTTATAGGACATAATAATATTGTGCGTAGGCGGATATTGCAAATAAGCTCATAATTTGATATACGACCGCAGTTAGTATGCCCTATAAGGCTAAGAATGACCTAATTTGACCGAAAACAGCTTAAATGCTACTAATATATCGGAAATTATCTTTTCCAACTAGCCCTCATACCCTCAATCAACAACACGAAAATTGAAATCTAGAACTGAAATTATGAGGTTCATTGCAGCGTAGGCCTAGTTTCATCCTTGCAGCGTACGGGTTAAACTACAACTTCTCCTTCTGCTTAACACTGGTTTCACTTCAAGCTTCAAATGCTCGTATAATTAATATGAATGCGTGTTGTATTTTCAGTATTTTCACAATATAATCACCTCACCCACTTTTTGCAATTTATAACAATAGACTTGCTGTTAAATAACCTTGTTTTTCAAAAGGCGCAGTTCAGAATGAACTTTCGAAAAATTTCCGTCGGGTCACTGACGTGGGTTTCTTACGCCACTTTTAGAAATTTGTGCACTACTGCCATGTTATATTATTCGCTTTAGATTTTTTCTTGATTAGCTTCCATTCGTTTTTCCAATACCCTAAAAATACGAGCACGCATTCTAAACACTGCACAAATGTGTAGGCGACACTCATTGGTGTGAACTTGGTATTTGTAGACTTTCTATTATTTTGCACGTAGGGGTAACCGTAAATACATTTATTTTGTGTGGTCTAATTATACTTTTAGTTGAATTCGAAAACGGGATAATCAAACAATGCCGTCTTCAATGCGGTCTTCAATGCCGTCTATAGGAGCAATAATTTTGAGACTTGACAAACTCGAAAGAAAGATGGCGAACTTGATGGCGAAAAAATAATCACTTCTTCAAAAAATAATAAAAATTCGACGATGAATTCTACCCAGTGTTCTACCCAGTGTGACCTCTACTTGAAAAGTGTCTTAAAAATGCAGGTATCTACAGGTAATTAGGAAAGGACACTTGTATAGAACAATATCGAGCCACATTCCAACCTAGCATTTTATTGCGCATATTTTAGGAATTTTGACCGGAAATGAAGATAAAATTGAAAGAGTTATCGGCTGGGCCATAATTTAGCCGACAAACATGGCTTCGTTTCGTTTTTCCATGGTTATCATGGACCTTCCAGATCAAATACCTTATACCCAAGAATATAGCGGCGGTAAAAAATAATTCTAACTAATGAAGTAGAAAGGAATCTGTAATTGGTAAAGTCATTGTTCGGTTTGTAGCTATCCACGATACGTAATGCGATTAATCAGTGGATACCCCGAAGTAACAAAGCGTCCAAAACACGTCCAAAACACTTTTCTTTCGCAGATATCTCGAGAATAAATGGACGGATATGCTTCGAATTTTAAGTTTTTACAGGGATTTAAAATACCCTTCATAAACAATTAGTCACGATGAAAAAAGTTTAGTGTAACTGATTTGGCAGAACAAAATCGTTTTCTAGCTTTTTGTGAAAATTCAAGCGATTTGCAAAATTTAACCGCCATTATTTCAGCGGTCGGACCTCTATTTCTATCCAAATTTTGTCAGCGTTCTGCCATTGTCTGCTTCACGTGATATACAAAATATGGCGGTCTTATCATGCACAGAACATTTTTAATTTAATATACACTGTAGAAGTGTCGGGGTTTTTTTGCAGAAATCAAACGGTTTACTGATTATAGCACTAAGAATTTCGACGGTAAGAACTTGCATTCAATTTATTTTTTTTCTCTGGGTATTCATGTTGGCACAGAAAAAAAATAATGGTCTCACGTTCTGAACAACATTTTTTAATAAATATATACTCAAGTAGTCTCCAGTTTTTTTTTTCAGAAATCCAACGGTTTTCCGACTCCAGCTCCAAGTTTTTTAACCCCAATAACTCATATTCATTTTATTAATGTACTTTGGGTATCCTTGTTGGCATAGAAAAAAATTGCGTTCTTATCATGCAGATAATTATTTTTTATTGAATTTACGGTGAAGTTGTGTCTAAGTTAGAGAGAAAGAGCAGAAAGCAGACAGCTATGCTCATCTTTGCAAATATTACGTTTGCATGAACTGCAAGACAAAGCAGTCCTATGGCGCACGCCTGTCAAAACTACCCCCGCTATGCCAGGGAGCAACTGATCGGCTAACGAGACTTAGTGGGTCTGATAGCTTTTTCCTTGCGGTTTTGAATCCGGTCCCAGACTATCCGAACCTATACACGTCGTGCAGTTAACCCCCTTAAAGACAAAACATGAAAAAGACGTACTCCGATTATTCGGTTTAAACCTATCACCTAGAAATTCACATTGCCAAAATATACTAAATTTACTTTGACCGTCCCATAGGGTTTTTTGCAGTTGTTTTGAGTCAACTTTTTAGCGAAGAAACGTGGGGATGTTGGCATGTTCTCTAAATCATACCAAATCGAAAAGTAAAAAGTTCGTGATTTTGTCACTTTTTGAAAATTTGTAAATTTTAGAAATAAAATTTTGGGCTATAACTAGGACACGTGTTAAGAATTCGGGATCAGTCCTTTGAGATGAATTGAAGCTGGAGTCATGGCGCGTCGAATAAGACCACTTTCGAGCCAATCGGACATAGTGCTCGAAATCCCATTTTTGACGGGCCGTGCGCGTTGAATGAGATAAATTTTGGGGGAACAAGTATCAAATAATTCCCAAATAATTCCCAAATAATTCCCAAATAATTCCCAAATAATTACCAATAATTACTAATAATACATATCTGTTATTCACCTTGGTACGCATAATTTGTAAGATATCGCTGCGGGTATGGTGTTGCCTTGTACATACTAATACACCGTTGGCTATTTATGAGAGACGTCTTTATTTGTGATCGCGTTAAACTGTTTCTGGCTCTCCCGTTTTGGAGATAAGCCCTGCTACATCCCCACTTATCTTGAACTCGGAACCCTTAGCTCGGGTAGCTTTAGTGAAGACATCTTTGTATATTTCAACCAAATGTTTTATTTATTATATTCTATGATCAGTATTTTGGAAAATTTGTACTTCTATTTTCTTTTCTGTGTCTACACATTGTTTACACCCTAAACATGGTAACTTGGTTCTGAAATGTTTTCCTGATAGCATAATGCACCTACCGCGACTTTTGTCGACGCTTTGTATTATATCATGTTTTCATCCTTATCTAGTTCTAAAATCTTTGTTCTATTACATTGGCGCATGGTTGTTTATGGACTTGACAATTGCCTATCACAAATGTAATGTTTCGCGAGCCAGTGAAATCTAGGTTTATTTTCAATCGTAGCATGTCTGAGCGTCAGATTAGCTGTTTACTATTATTTCATTCCAAACCATGTCATTTTCGAGATATCCTATTACGTTGGTCTCGTATTATGGTTCGATTGCGTTTTGATTACCTCTGTAGCCTCAATTGCTCGGGTATCGATCATTATTACGGTTGTTAGTTCGATTACTACAGTAGCCTAGTTGAGAGAGGTTATTATATTGTTAGCGTACCGGCCGAATGTCCGAATCTCTCACTAAACTACTTCGAAAATATTCGACTTCACCGGGGATTACCCGGGCCTACGCTCTCCGAAATTGTTATGCTAACCGAAGTCCACAGTTTAAAGTTGGTTTTAAAGTTGGAAAAACAACTGTTTGCATTATATTTCGTTTTACCGTGAGGTTCGTAGATTTTCAAGCATTTTTTATCTTAAGTTTAATGAAGGAACATAGAACAATATTGAACGTGTCTCATTTTTATAGAACATATCTCGGATTATACAGAATATATCTGGAATTATTCACATTGTACAATTTTGCTTGGCGTTCGGTTTCATGATTGACAGCTTTTTTATTACAGTAAGTTCTTGATTATTCACGACGACATGGATTTCTGGGCTACCGTACTGTTGTTCATGCAAAGCTCTGATTTGTTCGTTCTAACACTGAAAACGTTATCTAGGTCATAAGTAGTTTAGAAGACTCCAATTTCTAAACGACATATGGGTGTTATACGTGATAACAATAACAATCTGTCAGACTCATTAGTATTCCCATTATAATAGTTATCTTAGAACTGACTCGCACCACTTCAGTGGTAGAGAGGGAGAGCGATGTTAATGAAGGAGTGGTAGGAAAAGTGGAGACCAAATTAAACAAACATTAAATCACGCGTCCTATGATTTCGTACTTATACAGTTGACAGTTACACTGGTAATTTAAAAAGTAGCACTAAGTGATGGGCCAATTGATAGTCTCTATTCGACCTCGACATTCGGTACATGGGGAATAGGTCCTTGCAAAATATAAACGCAATATTTAAAAATAATTTTAACTTGCGCCATTTCTACGAATACTGCATATTTTTATGAAACAATTAATATCAAACACTTTAATCAATATCCTATTAATACAACTTTAAAGTTCTTTCGATAACGTGATTAATTCGGTGTTCGAATATGTCATCCGAAGCTTTAGACCTATCTTTGCAGTCATCTGAAATTTCTATTTTATAAACATATCTTCGAACTATTACGAATGGCGAGAATACCAATAATAATTTGATTATTTTGTTATGTATATACATATTATGACCAAATTTAAATATGCGATTTGTGAATGCTTCTTTTAATTTTCTTCAGGTCTAATTTTCTTTTCTATAACCACTATAACCACTATAACCACTATAACCACTATAACCACTATAACTACTATAACCACTATAACCACTATAGTGAATTCGATGTAGCACCTCTCTAACAGAAGTTATGGACCAATTAGTGATCGTCTGTGTCGCAGCGTGCAGGTTAAAGTTCAATGGATAAATCATTAATCATCCAAATTAAAAAAAAGATGTATGTATGGTCCATATGTCGTCACTTTAGTCAGGTGGTATCTACTGATTAAGCAAGACGTATGAATTTGGACATTATTCATAAGTATGTTTATATTCACTATAACTACACTTAGGTTTATTTTACGCCACGCATCTATGCGGTGGTTAATCCTTTTTCAATACCTTTACTAAAAGCCTACACTTAACTATTATCAAGCTTAATCCAAAGTTTTAACGTAATTTTAGGCCGGAACCATAACCGTATGTGGAAGCTATCAACAGGAAACTGATATTTTCTAATCGGTAATCACACCAAATTATTGCGCGACGTATTTTAAAAAACTCTAGGTAGCTATGCGTACTTCAGAAAGGTACCATTCAGTAATTTTTTCTTTTACTATGTATCACCACGTTAGGGGGCAATAGAAAATGCAGCTTACGGGTTAAATTATAATTTTGGATTATGATGGAAATTAGTTTAGGCTCCGTTGACAGATACCCTTATTAAATAATTCTCTTTGTTTGATCGGACATATTTTAATTAACGGAACATTTTTGTAATTATCTGACTTTAACCTGGCCGTTCAGGATCCCAACTATTTAAATACTGGTAATATTCTAAGCACACAACTTGGTTAGAATGAAAATGTGAAAAACCAAAAAAATATCACATTTGTAACACGATTTTCTTGCATGTATAGATATTGAGCGTACTTCCGGTACTGTAGAAGATACATGTTTATGCAGTCACGATCACCCGACCTCAGCAAATTAATGAGGATACGCAGAAACAGATTTCCATATGGTTATTAATCCGCGCTTTTATTAATATTTACTATAACTCCCAAGCACACTTTTTGTAGATAACCCTTAACCCGTACGCTGCATTCCGTGCCGCTCGGCACAAACGATCACTAATTGGACCATAACTTCTGTTAGAGAGGTG
>SCLF01097473.1:0-11050 GCA_004367975.1 Mesochordaeus erythrocephalus
AAAAAAACCCAATTGTGTGCCTGGGAGATATACTTCACATACACCACTCTAAACGTTAATGCACCACATCGAGGTGAGAAAAAGCGGTGCGTTAACATTTAGTCGGTGCGTTAACGTTTAGTCGGTGCGTTAATAATTAATTTGGCGACGAATGAACACTATGATTTTACATACATATTATTTTGGTGCAGAGGTGGAAGGAGATGAGGCGCACAAGATGAGACAAAAATAGACTAATTCTGATAAATGGTTCGATAGTTATAGCGGTACGTTTAGTAAATGGTGCGTTAACGCAAAAGACGAAAAATTCGAAAAGTGGTGCGGTAACGTTTAGTTGGTGCGTTAATGTTTAGTTGCATTAACGTTTAGAGTGGTGTATAAAATAAGCGATAAATAAAATTGACCCAGCTGGTATATATTAGGACAATCATTATTAGTAGTACTGACCTTCACTTTCCGTTTAAAATTCTATAACATTTCCAGCGTGTCTTCAGATCCGAAGTATCAACAGATGTATCAGTTAAGATCGGAAATTATTTTTATTCTAGTGGGGAATCACACTATGTTTTTACTCGACATTAGATTTGGTTAAAAAGTGTCTTCACAAAATTTAAGTAACCAGACGTACCTAATATGTTAAACCTACATTTCTGCGAATTAACTTCCTTGTAAACATTTAACTTTAAGTGGCTACAGCGCAGAACTGCTATTTTGCTGCTAACCACCAGAAGTGTGTAATTGTACATAGTTATAAATGTTTTATCCGTGATTCGAATAATATAATAATTCAATAATAATGTATATCCACTGATAAACATACTTTAATTTTAATCAAATAAATGGAATGAATTGCGCTGATTCATTACCATTCGTCCATAATATTATCAACCAATCGGAAGTCATCAGAAATGGTTAACTCCTTTTCCCCATATACACTTATTTTCTAATCTGCCATATAAACCACGAATGAATCTGTATTTATGGCATAGCTTTGTAAATTTTGTTGACGGATGTATGCGCGTGGATCCCGAGATAGTGTAGAAGATACAAGCCGGCAGTTTATCTTAGGCTAAACCTCTTACAATACTAGTTTATCCCGACTAAATTTGGGATGGTGGTATATGAAACCTGGATGTTTACAAGGCTTATACATTATAATAGTAAACACCTACCCTTTATCGCCATTGATATACACCTATCCAATAGTTGAGGTCGACACATGTACTAAAATACTTCCTATGATGTAGTTTAGTCTAACAAAACTTTAATATATAAGGGTACGGAACGATCAAGTGCACACCACTGTTAACGTAGAAAGGGTATTAACACTACGTTTCTTGGAGTTTACCGGCTGCTTATCAAAAAAATCAACTATTTTTTTCATTTGGAACGCTCGTACTGAGCACGTACGATTGGTAGGTATAATATGTTTACTGGATTGCCGCCCGTCCAGTAATCAATAAATCATATAAAATATACTAATGAATATGAAATGCCCAGAAACTGACCGGGGACTGATAGGCTAGTCCATTCGGCAAAATCACTGCGTTCGGAAAACCGACGACTAAGGAGAATATTCTTGACCAACATGTAGTGTACAACGAAAATGACGAAATAGTCAAACGATTGCAGATTGTCAGTAATTAATTCTGCATCGGTGAAAAGCGCTAGGACTGGATTCTACAATATACTTGGAGGTGATCTAGCTATTTAGGTTGATGAATAGTGAAACTATATAGAATTGAATAAGTCCACGGGTATACACGTCGGTTCACAAGCTTTAACTCAATACTTTAACGAAATTAAAAATCACCTGATAGAAAAACCGTAAATACACAAATACGTGTGCGGATGCGACCAAACTTGCACAAAACCGTGTATATAATATAAAATTGATAAAGAAATCGTTATAGGAGGAGCCAAAAGCACCGATCAGTAGGATACTCGAAACACAGCAATTGGACTGCAAGATGGAAAAGATTTGTCAATAGTTAACATGTCGTAACGAGTAACCTTCTTAAACCACATCCGGAATCTTGAATTTCGAGGCGATAGGTGCAGTGAACTCACGCCCTATTTTCAATTCAAACCGCCAAACCGATTAAGACCAAATAGTCAAAGACCAAAATACATTAGAATCAGAGTAGTTATTAGTCCCAAAGAACGAGAAACGCAATTGATTCCCTTCTGTAAGAATGGAAATATTCATGCAAATTTTCGGACGCGCGATAAATACGACAGTCCACATTTTAATTTGAAACGTCCTTTTCGACCGAGCCATATCTTTATGATTGTTTCTTCTACTAAATTTCCTTCTACTGATTTAAGAACGGTGTACATATATTAGGACATAGGACTCGCCAAGTGGACGGACGCCCGTTTGTGATAATATCTCTCTTATTCGGACGGTCAATCAGTCGACACCGTATAGTGTGATGCATAATATTTGGCGACAACCGTCAGTAAAATAGACTGAAATAGAAATCGACCCAGCATTCTAGGCAGACAATATTTAGCTATAACAAAAGCTAGTGTACTCAAGGTAGTCTACGATGTTATACAAAATCATAATAAATTAAGCTTAACGGCCTAAACAATAAACCATATTCATAAACCGGTTGGCTAGTTATAGGCCAGCGGATGTTCCACAGTGACTCATAGTACGTTTTCAGCTATAGTGTTACTTCCATGTGGATTGTATTTATATTAACCCTTACCATAAATAACTATAAAGATTAACGAGATTCGGCCTTTTTAGAATTTTATAAAAAAATATACAAAGCATCGCGAAGGTTTGAGTGGTGGATTATTTAAAATATTCCGTTTGAAATTTCCGCCATCCCCCCGACCGGCGCTGAAATTTGTAATCAATTTTCAAAGCGTAAATAACTTAATTGTTAATGAACTGTTTCTGGTTTCAAATAGTAGCCCTAGATGAATGAAAATAAAAAATAATTTCTAGAGCTGAAGTTGACTATTACACCAGTATATCTAAATTACACCAATATGTCTAAAGTATGTCTCCGCTAATTGATGTGAACTCGTAAAGGCTTTGTGGATTTTGTGGGTTTTGTGGGTCTTCGTTTTCGTATTTTACCAGAAACTGAGCAGAGGTAGATCAGATTTGCCCACCTACATTGAACGTAGTAATTTTAAACAATGTTTGGACTTGATGTGTCAAGGAAGTGCAACTCAAACGACCGGACAATTACATTGTTAGACGCACGAGACAAACAATGTGTATGTGTGGTTACAGGATACCTAAATGACTAGATAAGGAACCTCCGTTTTTTACTATTGAAGACGGCTGTGTTACGAGTACGTCGATCAGAACCTAGTGATGCAAAATCCGAAAATTGGAGTCGAAACCTACTAGAAGTATATTTCTGTAAATAACTAAAGTTGTTTAGGTGCCATTTATGCCGAGATAAATATGTTATCGGAAGTACAGACAATTCAGACCTAACAAATAACGTAATTCTGGGAGCATACGGAGCCCTAATATCGCTTGCCCAATATCGCTTTTCCAATTATCACGTATTGCCTTTCAATCTGTTCCAATCCATTCCAATCTGTTCCAAGCACAATTGATGCTGGTATTGGTCTAGTTTATGGTGGAATCAAATTTATTAGATTTCTTGGGGTTTATTAGGAGTGATGACGAACATCCTACGCGGCTAAAATTTGAATTTGCTATACATACGATCCAATCACTGATTATCGACTCTTTTCAAGGTTATTTTTTGGATGCATTTATGTCGTCGGTGCATCCTCTGCTGACTCTTCTTTCTTTGTACACTCAATAATAAATTATAGGAGAACTATTAGTATTTGAGAAAATCTAAACCAGGAAAATTGAAATATATGCGCTTAATAGGCTTAGTATGCTTAATCTCTACCCAATCATCTTAATATGCTTAATATGCTCTTACCACGGCCTTCGAAATGCTAGAAAAGTGGTTCTATGTTTCATCAAACAGTTTATATCGTCAAAATATGAATTGACGTAGTGCTTTGTCTCTATTTTAGTCAATTTGTCTCAATATTTCTTCGACGCGATTGGGTCGATGACTATCAAAAATGGTATGTTCCCACCGCCCTCGGCGTCGCTGTGGCCAAAATCATTTGATGTACTCATCCTTCTTCAAATTTGAAATTCAGTTTTTCGAAAGTAATTGTCTTAATTGCTTTGTCGAAACTCCGATGGATTGACTTACACTAGCTTAAACTTGAATTAATGTACTCCCCTATTACGCCCTGTCGTGATCGTCGTTTTCAACTGTATAAGTTTACATAGAACCCCTGGGTCTAGAACACGACCATAATGCGCCAGCAGAATGGTTTGGAAAATAGCATAACCATAATTAGCGAAACAAATAGTCTTATGAACAAACGAAACAACGTCTCATGAACCCTACAGGGAGTAACTCGAAAGGCTTGCAGTGTTTTTTTTTTTGCTGCCGCTACGCATGGTTAGGAATTGCATAACTGTTAGGACACTAAGTCCTGCTACACCAAGAAGAACCACTAACCGACAGCTTGGTTTCGGGATGCGCGTGAACACTTATTTCTTACTCAGAGGGCAGACACTGAATAAACGTTTCCTGCTGTTCGTTTTTAATGCTACCATTAGACAATATTTATTTGCTTCCAACGCAAATTGGAATAAATATGGATTTCTTGTAATCCTTATTTGCACCCTTAACCAGTGGATACTCCGAAGGGACGAAACGTCCAAAACGCGTCCAAAACGCTCTTCATTCGCAAATATCTCGAGAACAAATGGACGGATCTGGTTCAGGTTTTAACTTTTTACAGGCTAACTTTTTGGTAGACGCTCTTTGTTGTGAAAAATCGCTTTTTGTTGTGAAAAATCAAGTGATTTTCAAAATTCAACGGCCATTATCTCAGCGGTTGGATATTTATTTCAATCCAAATTTGTCAGTGTTTTCCCTTTGTATCGTTATCGTTACAGACAAAACATGGCGGTCTTATCATTCACAGAACATTGTTTATTGAATGTATACTGTAGCAGTGTCAGGTGTTTTGCAGAAATCAAACCGTTTACGAATTACAGCACTAAGAATTTTAACGATAGGAACTCGCTTTCAATTTATTATGTGAGCATAGAAAACAAATAATGGTCTCACATTGTAAACAACATTTCCTGTTTTTTCAAAAATCCAACGGTTTTCCCACTACAACTCCAAGTTTTTAACCCCAATAACTCACCTTCATTTCGTTAATGTTCTATGGGTATCCTTGTTGGAATTTTTTTTAAATTGGCAGTATTTTTTTTTAAATTACGGTGTAGCTGTGTCTACATTAGATAGAGAGATGGTGCGAGGAAGAGAGCGATCACATTTTTTACAAAACACACAGCTAAGCTCATCTTTGCAAATATTAGGTTTGCATGAACTTCAAGAGAAAGAAGTTCTATGATACGCCTGCCAAAACCGGCCCTTCAAAACTGCCCCATGTGATCGGTTAACGATACTTAGTGTGTCTGGTAGAGTTTTTTGACGATTGCGAATCTGTTCTTAGAATGTCCAAAATGATACGGCGTCTTATAGTTAACTCCCCCCTAAGGACAACGTTAAATAAACTTTTTTGAAACAAAAAAATCATTATTTTAACTCATTGCTTCATGCAGCTCACCGAACTAAATCGTGATGAATTAACTTGGCCCCTGGGCATCCAATAAAAGTATCGGAAGCATAGTGCGATTATTTGTTTTATTTCTCAGTTGTTTCGAGTCTAATTTTTA
The DNA here is from genome assembly GCA_004367975.1 of Mesochordaeus erythrocephalus. NCBI lineage: Eukaryota > Metazoa > Chordata > Appendicularia > Copelata > Oikopleuridae > Mesochordaeus > Mesochordaeus erythrocephalus. The sequence goes on from SCLF01097473.1 coordinate 5,768, forward strand.
CTGAACATACGTAGGGATCTTGGCAACTTTTCTAAATCACAAAAAAACGGAAAAGTGAACAATTCTTGATTTTTACCACTTGTTGAATATTTTTCCCACCTTCGAGCCAATCGGACATAATTCCTGAAATCACATTTTTGACTTCTATTGGCTATAACTACATAATGGGTTATGCATTCGGGGTCAATCTAACGAGAAGAAATGTAGCTGATCGCGTCGAATGAGTCCAATTTCGGGGAAAATCAAACATTTTAAAAAATGTGAAATTTTATAATTTCGATACGAAGAATCATAACGAACAGATATCAAATAATTCCAAATAAGTACTAAATAATTACTAATAATATATATCTGTTACTAAGCTAGGCACACTTAATTGTTTGTATTTCTAGTCATATTATTTGATCGAGAAAATATTATTTGCACGAAATTTCGCGTTCTAGCCCTTATATTATGGGCGTGTTTTTAAACGAATAGATAAGAATTAATTACCAAACATTTATCAATAATAAATATCTATTATTAAGCACCTAGCTGAAAATTTTGGACTTCTAGCCATATACAGTGTTTAGTCCAAGTAAGGGAATCGATTTTGTAGCAATAATCGCGAAAAATTCCCTTATTTCACGAATTCCCTTATTTCAAAACGTAAAAAATGAAAATGACTCATTTGTCGATAGATTCGTTCTTGCCGCATGTGTTCTAGACTGATATTATTTTTAATATGCCGGTTTGGGCTGTTTGTATATAATATAGATAAACTGAATCGAAAGAGAAAAAACGAACGCATATACCAACCAGTTGATAAAGACAAATCTAAACGGATCCGAACGACGCTTGATATTAAAGACCAATGTAATGATCTCCGCGCTAGAGCCTATTCATTGCTTTCACTATTCATTGCTTTCATTGCTATTTCATTGCTTTCATTGCTATTTCATTGCTATTCATTGCCTATTCATTGCTTTCACTATTTCAAGTAGTTCATGGAGTCTATGGAAATATCAAAAATAAACAATTAAGGAAGCATTGACCAATCACCCTGCCAAGAATGCAACTCATTCATTGTCTGACAACCCTGTTGAAGTTGGTTTCAATCGTAAAGTTGTCGATAAAATTAAAAAATGGAATGGAAAGATTCAAGTGAGAACATCTACAGCTATAAGAGCATGTCGCATGGTCAGAGATACTGAGGAATTCAAAGATCAAGAACTTCTCAAGAAAAACAGTTTTTCAAATCGCTGTGTACTCGATCTTCTTTATCAAGCTGGATTTAAGTACACCAAAAGGAAAAGTCACCAGAAACAGGTTATCGAGTGGCGCAAAGAAGAACTACGCGCTGAAAGGGCGATGAAAATGAAACGAACGGCAGCTAGAGTACCTGGATGATCTCGCAGATAAAAAAATATCAACTCAGACGATAAAGAAACTGATCAACTTGATGGCTCGCCAAGCCAATTGGCTATTTTGACTGAACCGTTGCTGTAAATTTGGCCGAAAAGGTGTCACACGAGTGATATGAACAGGACAAAGTAAAAGGCGAAATTGTAAATAGTAGACCGCTTGATTGATCTCTATGATTTGTTTGTGCCAAAGCTACATACAACATGTCGCTCTGGCGCGACCGGCTAGCGCGTTTGAGCGATATCTAGGCTCAATCGACTAGATATTGAAAGGTTGCGAGTTCGAGTCTCGTGGGAGGCACAAGTGTTAGGGATTTAATAATTAGGCGGCGTATCACTAGCATTAGCACTTTTGTTTGCCAAAAAATAAATTGACTGAAATTATTGGAATGTGAACAGAATGTGAAAATTAAATTCCCTTATTTCTAAAGGTAAGCGATTTACGAAAAAATTCCCTTATATCGGTTCACATATTTGGACTAACTACTGTATTTGACCGAGAAAATATTATTTGAATGAAATTTCACGTGTAAAACCGTTATATTCCGATTTTTTCATACTTTATCAGTAAGCAATATTAATAAAATTTTAACGCCGCTAAATATCCAGATGGCATAGGTTGGACATTTTGCCTCTAAACGGTATCCACTGGTTAAAAATAAATCGAATAAAAAATTAACGAATTTTCGATACTAATATTTAGAATGCTGGAATGACATTATGTTTGGAGCTATTATGTTTGGGTAACATTTGTGTCACGTTTTTTACACATATGACTTACATTTATTTCAGTTCCATAAACAGAATAATTGGGTATAAATTGACGTGTCCAACTTGAATCTAGCACGTTTCCCGTCCGACTAACGTGTAAATTGGCTTATAATTGTAATAAGAACAGTTGTTATCTTAGAACTTTCGAAATATGTGATTTTGGGCATTGGTCTTAAATGATGGATATGCTCATTGAGTCATTCAATCAGATATTCAGTCAGATTCTAATTGCGCTATTTATAAGGAATCATTTAGATTTTTTGACATTTTCGAAATTTTCCGAAATGTTAAAATACACGGGTTGTCAGATTGGTTAACCATAATATTGTGCGTTAAAAGTAATATGTTGTTGATCTCTTACCTTTAGCTTGCTATATTTGTGGTATGCGAGTTCGGGACGTCCACGAAAAACTGCGGCTGTTCTAATTAAAAACCAGAGTTAAATTTTGTTATCGAAAGTGACACCATATCGTCACTAGCAACGTCACTTTCTTACTGTTTGGTGTTCTAAGATGTCCTCGCCCATAATTAAGGCTCACGTTGTGGCTAATTATGTAATTGGAATGATATAATTTTCTTCGCTATATAATATGGACAACGAAAGATATTTGTTTAGAATAAACCTGAGCATACACCCTTAAATACAATAAAATTAGCAAAAGCAAATTTTGTAACGCCGTGCGACAAAATATGATACTGCAGCAACTACTGCAACTACTACTGCAAACACTACTGCATAATTAACTCACTTGAAATTTGTTTAAAATCAGAACGTGCTACCGTGGTGTTGTTGAAATTAGCAGTCGCATACGTTTTTGTCGAGCCGTCTTTCCAGTAAATCCATGAATATTGTTTAGTCGAAGGTTAACCATTAGTAAGCTAAACATTCACCATTCTAATGGTAAACATTTGATTAAGAACTATCCACGGGTTCGAGAAAAATATATGCGACTGTCATATTAACGACACAATGGTATGTGTTATGTCGGGGGCCTTTTTGAGGGCCTGATGTGGGATTTGAACCAGCGACCTTTGGTTTACATGACCAACGCCTTACCAACTGAGCTAATATGGCACCCGGTCCTAGTTAGATTATACATACAGTGAAGCCATACAAATTGTCCGATTTCAAGAGGCCAATTACGAGCCTTTAAATTCCACGTGCGTTGATATTATGTCTACGGAACAAAGGTCCTTTCATTGCCCGCTGATCAATTGCCGCTTGATCAAACATACGAATGGTAACTAATGGTAAAGTTCATTCAAAGACCTAGCGGGCCAATAACGAATTGGACAGACGTAAATTCCGCCTACGATCGGACAATTTTTATGACTTCACTGTATATATATTACCATCGTGTCACCAACAAAAATTCAATCAGATGCATTGTTTTTTGTTTTTAATATTTTATTGCGAGTTTGAACAATAAATTTATTATTAAATCGTGTCTTCGTATTCATGGAACTTTATTGTTACAGGTTGTGCAATTCGACTTTTGGCCCTCTGTGGTACTGAAAGATTATATAGAATATTATCTTGAATGAGTCTGTGAGTGTGGATGTTTATAGTATACGTTTGTTTACATTAGTCTGCGTGTGTGTCATGCGACGTTCAGGTGAACTTGGGTTGACCTCAGCGTACCAATTGGCACCTATACAGTAAAATTTGAAAAACGTAAAAAAAACATGCATGAAGCTTGTATTGGGCCTTATATATAAAATGACTTTCCGCACAATGCGGGACACTTGTCTCAATACAAGTAAGCCATTGTTTAAAATATCCTTAGGACATTAATAGATCTTTCATATTGGTCATCATTCAGAGTTCTTACATCCAATGAGCGCTACGTATACACTCTGAAGTGCGTGGTCACACCGATTCACAAGCACTCATTCACAGAATAGTCTAGTACATCACCACGGACACATTGTTCGGATATGGGATATGCACCTGGAAATGATTTGTGTACCAATTTCGTTCGCAAAATTATTCACCCATAAAACGTGGCGAGACGGCGCGTAATTATATGCCCGGATTTTTCTTATCCCTTTTAGTCATTCGGAAAAAATAAAGAGTACAAACTACAAAATACTTTATTCGGACGGTTTTGAGATGTTTTAGCTGAATATATTTGACAGGTATACGATAGTCTACTTTATTTTGCGATTTCCGCATAGTAATATACTTAGTTGTGCCTAATTTGTTAATGGTCTCCCAAGTCTTTGAATAAAGGTACCATTAAGAGTTGATTCGTATATTTGATGACGCGTCTATGGATCACAGGTCAATGAAAGGACCTAAATTCCGTACATCTAATTAGGCCTATTATCAATGAGCGTGGAATTTAAACGCTTCCAATTGGTGTATTTATATTTTTTCTTGCGCCAAACAAAGAAGCCAATCAAAACAACGTCTTGAGTCTACTAGTCATGTGTGGTACCCTAGGATATGGCGTTCAAATCCTCAACAACGAAACCTAACGTTTCAGGCTTGACCCAACCGGGACGGGCCGCACTCGCCTACCACAAACGTAGAGGCGAAACATAGAGATTAATAATTCATTAGTTTTAACACATGTACACAAATATGACCAATTATTATTTGTACAATAATGTACAACCCATTTATTTTTACATTTTGGAAAATTTCGAGAATGCTTAGTGCAATTAGAATCTGACACACGAAAAATATTAGGGCATTGCGCTACCCCTAATTTTGTTCTCTATGCTATCTGGCTATTTAACGGTGTTAAAATTATATTAATATTGCTGACCGATAATGTATGAAACATCGGAATGTTACGGTTATACACATGAAATTGCATTTAAATAATTTTTTCACGGTCAAATATATGGCTAGAAGTCCAGGGTATCTAGCTGAATAACAGATATGTATTATTCCCAAATTTTTTGTAATTAATTTTTATCTATAACTTTACAAACACGCACATATTATAAGGGTTGGAACGCGAAATTTCATTCAAATAATATTTTCTCGATCAAATAATGTGCCTAAAAATCCAAACAATTCAACGTACCTAGCTTAATAACAGATATGTAGTATTAGTAATTATTTACTAATTATTTCTAAGTATTTTGTACCTTTTTT
>SCLF01097584.1:0-11049 GCA_004367975.1 Mesochordaeus erythrocephalus
CGACTAATATTGCTGGTATAAAATAGCCAATTGTGTGCCTGAGGGATACTTAAATAATTGTGTGCCTGAGAGATATGATAACAGATAAGATAACAGACTATGTCCGATTGGCTCGAAAGCGGGCTTATTCGATGCGTCATGACTCCAGCTGGAATTCTTCGCAAAGGACTGACCACGAATTCTTAACACGTGACCTAGTTATAGTCCAAAAATGGAATTTCTAAAGTACAATTTTTTGTACAGATTTTTTGTACAATATTTTGTACAGAATTCATGAAGAAAATAATAACTTTTAGCAACTTCAAGCAGACTAATATGCCGAAAACTGTATTTTTCCATGTTTCTATTCCCCTTAGAAAAAAATGAAAAGTTTCAACCAGTCAGCATTTACTCAGCATGTAAATATTGATGAATATTCGGGAATATTTAGATAGCTAAAGGTTCATTCTTTTCATATAGCTATTCACTTTGGCGATTAGTCTTCTAGCAGCGTCGCATTTGTGGACAACGTTATTGACTTACACAGCAAACCTGGTCATTTGTTGGCTGAAATTTTGTCTGTAATTCCATCATGCATCTGTTAATTATACGCAAACTCAAAAATAAATCTCTTTGAAATCTCGCTCTCCTTGCAGTTGAATTCCGGCCGTGTGGCCCTGTTCCGCCTATATATATATATATATGAGTAATTCCGTGACCAGTCTAAATAGGTTATTTTCGTAAATAAATACAGTTTTACAAAGGAGTTTTATTGACCCTTTCCTTTAGACCTCAAAATACGACTGAGACAGGTCTTTTCTTTTCCCGCTATTATCGACTCTTATGGGAGGGGAAGCATTTATCGATGATTGATAATAAAAGTTCGCGTGAACTTGGGGGTTAACTCCCGTATCCTTCCCCGACTAGAAAATAGAACGCGGCTTTTCAGGTTCTTCGATTGTTTATGGTGCTACATTTACGCCTTCTTTTCTTAGGTTACCTACTTATTTATACCAACCCAGGGTCAACTCGTTGATCGGAAGTTTTCTTGTGAGGGATCGCACTTAACCCCAGGACTTCGTGGTCCCTGAGGCTAAAGCGGACGGTCCACTACAGTGCCTGTTTTAAACGGTCAAATCCTCCTTGGTTTTTGTATTTTAGTGAATACGCTTGGAAAAGTGGCCTATCTGAGCCTCTACCGCCGTAATTATTTTAGCGAATATAATCTTGGCGGCCAATGGTTGGATAGACCACATTTCCGGCTTTGGTACTCCTAAGTACCTAATATTCTTATGTACCGCCCTGATAAGGGTAACGGCGTAAAACGGTAGATAATTGTATAGGTCACGCCCTTTCGCACGTCTAGAAGGTCATAAAGGATAAAATTAGGTTCCTTTTTTGTTTTTGCTTCATATCCGACACACCCGTGATGGTGCATTTGGCCAATAATCGGATTCACCTTGTCGTGTCCTGACCATTATCATGTTAAGCATGTCCGCGAAGCTCATTGTGTTGGAAATCTAACATGTTTCCTAAGGTCGCCGCTGATTCGTTACCTGTACGGTCCGCTCGCTTACTGCCAGTTCTTCTGATATCCATTGAATGGAACTGAGCCAATGATAGTGGAATTTCGACTTCTTCAGTGTCGCCCTCTTCCACGTCTTGCATGTTTACTATATCTGCACTCCCCTGTTCATTGGCAGGTAGGTGCAAATGGCCGTCACTAAGCTGCATGATGAGCTCTCGCTTGATGAGTCAGAGTTGGATTCCATGTTCTTGTAGTCTGGTTCCTGCATCTTTTATGGTTCAATTTTTAGGTGGAAACTGGTTGTACTTTTATCGATTCAACAATTGATTTTGTGCTTTGATATCTACGTATGCGTATAATTGAAAAAACTCGCATAGTTCCAATTTACAATTTTATTTACGTGTGTTTACTTACGTCTATATTTGTCAGTGACTGTTACATTTGTGCTTAGCGCACTGTGATTTCCGTCGCAAAATGATATATTATTGCAAATGAACTCAAAATATCCCTTTTTCTTACGTAGCATAGCCTTCGGCATGCTTTTAATTCTACTTTATTAGACATCGTCAGATACTCGACCTACCTCGTATATTATGAAAGGAGTGTGAGTATTCACGATTATAGTGGGACCAATTCTATTAAAAATGCACGTATTTTTTCCGTTTCCAATGTAGTATTATTTCTGTGGCGTTTAACAGTATGCATAATACAGTATACATAATTGTGTTCCTAACATATAAATGCAGGCGTCAATAGCTATCAAATATTTATTATGGTCTGTCATGAATATAACACTCTTATATTCTTCGGGTTGTCTACGCCTTGTGTTGATTCCGAGTCTTCTTATTCCAGTCTCACTTTCCGTTTACTTCATATAGCTACGATTGCCACACTCAGTTTAATGTTATTGCTTAACTTTGTGATTAAACCTGGCGTTGCGGGGCTCATCTGGCTTTCTTTATCTTTTTTGTTCTGGGCATTTGTTTTCTAGGTGCGTATTTATATGCTTCGAACGTCTAATCCCATGTTCCCCTAGCCCGCGTCTTTCAGCCTAATGACGCTGATTCCCTAACACATATTCTAATAACTCCTATATCGTGTGCCTCGCGGCTAGTTGATATGATTTATATATTGACAGTCATAATGCTAATGACATAATTTTGTTTCTCCTCTGAACGCCTTGTTTTAACTCCTCGACATCACCACTCACAAAGCTTCTCCGTAATCATTATCGAATGTATCTATTTATTACGGCAAATAATTATATCTATGTGGATGCCTGCTAATTTCGAAATTCACCGCGCAAGAACTGTTCTGGAATCATCTCTTAAACTTGGTTATAGTCCTAAATTTTACTAACGATTGGTACCGTAGTAACTCAAAATTTAGTGGACTCACTCATGTTTTCGGGAAAATGAGTTGTCCTATTTGATGCATATTTTCTTATTTTTTCCTAGGCCTTAAATGATAACGATTTTGGTTTCCTTTATAATTTTCGATGGTTCTGGTCTGTCAAAAATCATTTTGATTTCGTATTTATGAGTGTCGCTATTAACGATGGGAGCACAATTTCGGCCAGATCATATTTGTCTTTCTTACCATTTTGATCACTGTGTCTTACTAGTTTCCATATCCCGCATGTCGTATCCCGCTCGGTCGGTCGTATGACTTCCGACGTATTTCTTTCGACTGGCTCTATGAGTAAAATGTTTGCAAATCTCAAAGCGCCCAGTACTCTATAATGTTGCTTGAACATCGTCTTAACTTCTTTTTGAATCAGCCAGGTTTCTTTACCTGATTTACTTGTACTAAAGCATCCTTTTTATAGAGGGTTTTTCCGCGACTGTACTCAAATTCTAGTTTCATTAATTAGTTCGGTTTACTATTTATTAAATCTTTTCGCATTTTCCAATTTTACGTACGCTTTTTTCATTATAGTATTTAAGGATTCTAGTTTTACCCGCTAAGTGATGGCAATTGACGTACCCATTCTAAGTTTTGTTTAAATACGATTTTGAAAGGTGAGGAATACGTGCGTTTTGGTTTAAAGTTTTTAGTTTAAAAATACAAATCCTTACAGCTACTTCTAGATATTCTCCCGTCTTATTTGGTTGTATTATTCCTAGTTCCGTTCTTATATACACTATTGCATCCTCTACTATAGAATTGCCACGGCTGTTTGTCGGCATACTCGTTATTTGTATTGTATTTCAAAATTACTGCGTTTAATTTAGAAACCAATGTTTCGGCTTCGTTTGTATTATCTAATTTTCTGTTTTTAAGATATGGTAAAAACAATCATGGTTTACGAATATCTTTCCTAGTTGTAATGCCCTGGAAATCATATATAAATTTCGTCACTTAGTAAACCCGTTGACAGGAAACTTTTTTCTGCGTCGAACGAAAATTTGGAAAGGTATGTTAAAAATCTGTATGCACTACCGTCAATACTAATTTGGGCCATGTTGGCTATTACCAGTACTACGTTTACTTAACTATTGGAAATTCCCTCAACTATTGGAAATACAAAATTGGAAATAGAAAATTGGAAACGAATTTGTAAATGTCTATTAATTCGCGAGCTGATATTTCCCAAGCACAGTCGGTCCTACTGCTATGGATGACACGTCCGTTTCTAGAACAAATGTACCGTTTAAATTAGTCCTCGTTAATAGTACTTTTTCTGGAGTTACCAACAAATAGAATTTGAAATGAAATCATTTTTTTGTAATATAAATTAAATTCAACAAACTTGATAATTTATTTGTATCACAAAAAATACAGTGAAGTATAGTAGTATACGAAATAAAAAAAAGGATAATAAGCCAGGGGAACAGTACGTTTCGATATGGCTTTTAGAACGAACCAGAAAGCATTGTTTTTAAAGTGAGTAATATATGAGCAAATATACAGCATTGTACCCCCAACAAGTTAGAAAAGGCAAAGAAGAACGATACTTCAATGTAGTTTAATTCGGAGGTCACACATTTACACCTCGAATATGAAAATGATAGGAAACACTTGCTAAGCAGCTAGGCCATTTAGAAAAGAACCGTATAGGAATTGAAGACCGGGAAAAGGGGGATATGTCTGGAAAAGCGGAGCATAGAGTAGTAGTTAGTGAATACAAGCTGCGTATTGCGGTACTTAACCAGAGTTGCAATGACCAAGAAAATCCAGAACGGTTTATAGTGGACCTAAAGATAGCTAAGAATAGGCCGTTTAATAATGGTGATCAGCTAACATATTTCGCATTCACTAAGGTCAACCGTACTGACGTATACACGTACATGATTAAGGAGGAACATTTTGAGACTAAATTACGCTCGTAATGACCACGAACGTTGGGAAGCAATTGCAAACTTAGTACAAAAGGCAGATGAAAATGATCTCTGCCCAAATGCCTATTATTTCTTCTGTTAATTCATTCGGATTATTCCTTCCTAATGTCTCTCGCCAAGTCTTCATTTTTGGTCTATCAGTCATTCCGTTCCATATTTCCAGGGCTACTAATTTTTCATCGAAATCTCTCCAAGCATATATTCCAAACCAGTAATATGCTGAGATCTGGTTTGTTGGAAGCGAAATCCAATAGCCCCTTGAAGGTCTTTTTCGACGCTCTGTGATGCACGGCTACCGTCCAGTTTATAACTATTATTTTGCCTTTTGGAAGATGAATCTTTATCCTCCAAATGGCATAATATAAAGAAATTTTCGTCAGGACCTAAATATACTATTATATATTTCTTCTCAATTCTATAGTAACTTTAACCTCAACCTAGTGCTCTCTCTTTTTGTTCGAAGAGAGATCAGATTTTTTAGCTTCTTTTTGGAACTGCAGGAAGATTATTCTCCCTGGTTATCTTTTCCCATTCAGTCCCGGCATCGCCCAAAAGGTCGTCAGAAACGCTCCAAACTTTTATTTATAAGTGGCATCTGACATTCTGAAGTATAAAATAATACGCAAACGTACCTTTAATAATTATTTTCTACTTTGATTTTTTCAGTAAATAAAAAGATTTTGTAATTTTTATTTTAAGACTAAAACTTTTTAATTAAGGCCACGAGTCTTACCACTAAGCCTAGCAGTCTTACCCCTAAGACTCATAGTCTTATTTGATTTTCATAATTTTGATTTTAAGACTAAACAGTCTTTTATTTAAGACTTCGCTCCTTACCACTAAGACTAGTAGTCTTACCCCTAAGACTCAGAGTCTTACCGGGATTTAATAATTTTTATTTTTAGACTAAACAGTTGTTTTATTTCAGACCACGAGTCTTACCACTAAGACTAGTAGTCGTACCCCTAAGACTCATAGTCTTAGTGGGATTTTATAATTTTGATTTTTTTACTAGGCAGTCTTTTATTTAAGACTACCAGTATTACCACTAAGACTAGTAGTCTTACCACTAAGACTAGTAGTCTTACCCCTAAGACTCATAGTCTTAGTGGGATTTTATAATTTTGATTTCAGACTAAACAGTCTTTTATTTAAGACTACGAGTGTTACCATTAAGACCAGTAGTCTTACCCCTAAGACTCATAGTCTTAGTGGGATTTTATAATTTTTATTTTTAGACTAAACAGTATTTTATTTAATACTACGAGTCTTACTATTAAGACTAATTGTCTTACCCCTAAGACTCATAGTCTAAGCTATAATCTATTTTATTATCCTCTTCAAAGTTTTAAATTATTTTGAAGAGTCTAATAACTTGCCTGCCAGCCTATTGGCTTGACCAACCTAATGACCAGAAATTCTAAGGAATATCTCCCTTACGGGCAGTTATTAATAGCTTATGCACAAAGCTCAAATTTTTTCCCTGTAAATCCGAAGATAAGCTCACTAACCATAGGGCAGTCAAAACCAGCCCTTTTTAAGCCCTAGGGCCGCTGTTGTTAACTTAGTGTTAACTTGCATGCATTACAGTAGTCCTACTGTAAAATAGTCCTACTGTAAAATACATTTTTCTAACTTCGCAGGATCTCAACCTGATTATCTTCCGATAATCTCCCTATTTTAGGACAGTTGAGTAGCATTGTTATGCCCTTTGGCCGCTCATACAGAATGTAACCCGAGCCTTATAAATTGGCCTCGGTACAGTCACATGACCTACAGTAAAATTAGAAGTCGTAATAACCTTAATTTTTCCCGCTCATTCTCTATCATCTGATCGAGAATAACATAATCATGATGTTTATCATCCGTGTTCTGTCATAAAGTGTCCTCATAGTATAGAAGTTTTCCTAACTTCACCGAATCTTAACCTGATTATCATCCGATAATCTCCCTATCTTAGGGCAGTTGAGTAGCTTTTTAAAGCCCTTTGGCCGCTTATACAATTTATATTAAAAACCCGAGCCTTATAAATTGGCTTCGATACAGTCACATGACCTTAATTTTACCCGCTCAATCTATATTCTCTTATAGAGAATAATATTGGCATGATCATTATCATCCGTGTTTTGTCATGAAGTATCCCCATTTCTCTCTCATAATATACATTTATGAATCTATCATAATTCCAATTTCTCCTTTTTCCCGAAGATTTTTGCATAAAAAATCGTGGAAAATCTTCGTTAATACGTAGTATGTTTCTGTATACACCCAATGTTCCCATATCTTTGGTAATCTCTATTTTAAGTATTAAAGTATATAATTTATATCTTTGTCCGTCCTCAACGTGAGAAATTGAGATACTGATCTCTGATTGGTTCTTCTCACTCTATGTGCCTGATCAATAGTCTATATTATGTATCACTAATCTCTCTTCCGATGAAAGACAGCTACTGCAAGTTTTGCAAAAATCTGGCATGATATGATGCAAAAAGTTCTCAAGCTGCTTTCATAAAAACCAAAATTGGAAAGTTCATAAATGTTCCAAATCAATCTGAACTACAGTTTGACCAGAATCAATCGGATGAAATTGAAAAAATATGAACGAAGATAATTGGTTTCAATACTATTTCGCAAGCTATATTTAGTAATTTACACTTTTTGAGTCCGGAGTTTAAATTATAAAGTTGTCCGTGAACGCTCTGTTAAACCTTAAGAGTAAAACAAACCCTTAATAGGGACGTACCGCACTCGCCTGCCACCAAGATAGTTCGTAGTTATTTATTGTTCCTACAATAAAGAAATTCTAATACCAATAAGTAGGTTGCAATTAGAAACTGACACATGCACAATCGTTGGTTAGTCAATGTAGCAACCAGTCAAAAATATTTTGGTTAGAAAAACATTAGGGTTCGGTGATACTTCCAGTCTAACCATTGTTTCTTGCCTGCTTTGTAGATTTAAGCCAAAAGATTATGGCATGTAAATGGTAAAACTGCTTCTTCCGCTGGGTTAGAGACAGCTACACCCTTAGTTTAGTAGCTACCTAATTAAGTTTCATAAAGATCGGCTTTGCTCGGTCTTCCCGCATAGATTAGAGAAAGAAAAGCAATTGGATTTTAAAGATTAAGTTAGAGTTCAACCCAGCTGTATTTATGAGACACTGGTGTCAAACCCGCCCCCACCATCTCCGAGGGTAACTGGTAGCTTAACCAGCTTTAGTGATTGTTACAGAGTTTGTTCTTGCGGTTCCAAATCTGTTCTTGGAATACGAAAAATTACTACGACGTCATATAGTTAACACCCCTAAAGACAACGTGAAAAAGACCTTTTTTAGAAAAATGTTAATTTTAACTCACGGCGCACGCCAGCTCACCAAATTAAATGATGCCACGTTAAGTAGATCCTTGGTCATCCAATAAAAGTATTGAATGCATACTCCAATTATTTGTGTTAAATCTATGGACCCCGAAGATCATATTGTCCAAAATGGACAAATTGAATGTGAGCGTCATGAACTTTACATTCTACGCAGGTGTTTCGAGTTGAATTTTTAGTGAACATACTTTTGGATCTTGGCATGTTTTTTAAATCATAAGAAAAAAAGTGAAAAGTCGTGATTTTTGTCACATGTTGAAACTTACTTTTGAAACGCACTTTTGAAATCCCATTGTTCGGCTATAACTAGGTCACGTGTCAACAACTCAAGGTTGGTCCTTTGAGATGAATTAAAGCCGGAGTCATGTCGCGTATAATAAGCCCACTTTCGAGCCAATCGGACATACTTCCGGAAATCACATTTTTGCCTTAAAATTTCACAATACTTAAAAAATGTATGATTTCCCCCGAAATTGGACTCATTCGACGGCACGGATGTCAGCTTCATTTATTTTCTCATGGGATTAACCTTGAATTCCCAACTCCTTATACTGTTATAACCACTAGAAGTCAAAAATGTAATTTCGGGAAGTATGTCCGATTGACTCGAAAGTGGACTCAAAAGACCGACCCAAAATTCTTAACATGTGACCTAGTTATAGCCCAAATAGGGATTTCTAACGTACAACTACCTAACAAGTGACAAAAATCACGATTGTTTCACTTTTCTATTTTGTTATGATTAGAAAACATGGCAAGATTCCGAAGTATGTTCACTAAAAATTCGACTCGAAACAACTGCGTTGTTCATTTTTGACAATGTAATTTTTGAGGTCCATAGGTTTAAAACACTGGTCAGAGTAAATTTTCGATGCTGTTACTGTATGCCCAGGGGTTTACTTAATCTAGTACAATTTAGTTCGTACAATTTAGTATGACTCCCAATATATTGATATAGTAATACCCTATTCGTGGGCGTATTACTGTTGACATAGGGGCAACAGTAAAATACTTGTAAAATATTTGACCTGCCGACAATTATTGACTGTTATGTGGAAGGTGAAGAAAATAGAAGAATGTTTTTAATGTTAGAAGGGAGTTTCTGAAGAGCAAAACAATTCTTCTTGTACTTCAGACAATTACTTAACGACAGAAGAGGGCAGCTGAGAAGGATTCCAGAGACCGGAAGGAGCAGAGAGCTAGACATTCCCACAAATATCGCACTAAAGAAATCATACGGCCACGCACTACGCGTAGGGGGCAAAGGGAGGATTGAACATAAAACGGAAAAGAGGAAAGTGGTGAATTTTTTGTACGACACTTTTGTACGATGAGTTTTTACAGCCGAAAGCGTCACTTTAAAACCTGGAACTTGCAACGCGGCTCACTCGGGATGTAAACAGAAGACCCATATGTCCCTATGGGCCGCGCAAGCATTACTACTTTGTGCGCGCGTGACTGTTAATCGGTAAAAACCTTTTGTGTACTTGGTCATTTAGTTTTTAACCGTCCTCCAGTGTTATAGAGGCCGCATTCTGGAGCAGCCTCCACACTATGCTCAATACCGCCAATGGACAAGATATACCGAGATTTTAAATAGAGGATATCTGAACGGTATTCCTTGTAGGAAATATATTTTTAATTCTATTTTTCAAAAAACGATCTAAAGGCAAAAAAATGTTTCCCGTTCGCTGGGATAATGTTTTTAGGAACTTTTAGAGCGGAAATGGATTAGTGAGAATGTATTGACAATTATATTCTTCTTACTGAAGTCCATTAAAATATTCTGCTCATATTACTTACCTTTGGCTAACCAGCGGTCAACGTTCGGTCGCTTCCGATTTAGTTTCATCATTATCGTTCAATTTAGTTACCCTTGACCTTCTTGGCTAAAGCCTGCGATTTCAAACTACTTCCGTTGCGACTTCTTGTCTGCAAATGGCAGCAGATAATAGGCTTATCATAACTAGATGTCCAGGACACCAGATTTAAACTAAATTCTTTAAACTAAATTCTTCTAATGCAGCTAAATCATAAAACTTTATTTGAAAAAGGGTAATAATTACAGTTTTAAAATCGTAACAGTAACCAATCCCCAAATTTCTATATGTGAGACATGCTGCACTCGCCTACCACAATGATAGGAGTCTAATCAATAACAGTTTTACCTCTAGTACACCAATATGATCAATTATTGTTCGTACACTAAATCAATTCTGACCCTAGTAAGTAGCTCGCAATTAAAAACTGATACACGAACAATCTTAGGATTAGCTAATGCAACAACCCGTTTATTTTTACATTTTGGAAAATTTGGAAAAGTCATACATCGTAACGCTTTCTTAGTGCACGGTTTCCAGTATATTTTTCTTTCATATAAAAGTAGGCGAAACTTTGATTCCAGAGGCAAAGGGAAGAAAACTCGTATAGATTTTAAGCGTCACATAGAGAAGCAAGCAATAGTCTCGACGGCAAGAATCAATTATTTCGATCCCATTTATGAATAAATACCACTACTACGTGGTAACAAAAAAAATAAGTAAGGGTATTTTATTCTTATTATTAAATAACTAACGCATTTAAAAGAGCTTTAATTTACAAGAATAACCGGAGATTGGAGAAATATGTCAGAGGATAAAACCAAAACAATCGGACATTTCCCCTTGGACATTTCCCCACATCTAATAATGCGGGGGAATCAAGTAACCCAATAAGTTTGTATATAAATATCAGGAGGCATATGTACTACAGTGCCTGGTCCAAATAACGGATGCTTAAATAACGGACAAATTTGCGATTTATTGAAAATTGGGAAATAACGGACAA
>SCLF01097695.1:0-11048 GCA_004367975.1 Mesochordaeus erythrocephalus
TTCTAAATTAGTCCAACTAACATGCTTCTCTTTTTTGCGAGCTGGAGGAATATCATTTCTCTCCATTTTTATTTCAATTTCATGCCAAACCTAGTCTAGAGAAGCTCTTAGGATTCAAATTGTAGTTAACTAGGATTTGTTCTTACATTTTTCAATTGTTATTCTTAATTTTCATCTGTTTTCAGGTTTTTTTTGTTCCATGCAATAGTTGAAACATTTTTCAATATTTGTCCAAATTGAAATGTTTCAACTATTACGTGGTCACTGTAGTAGCTCACCGTACTAAATCGTGTTAGATTAATACATACTGCGATTATTCGTTTTAAACCTATGGACCTCCAAAGTCACATTGCCAAAATAGACACAATTGACTTTGACCCCCCCCCCCACCTTGCATACCTTTTTAGCAGCTATTTGAGTCAAATTTTTAGTGAAAATACGTTGGGATCGTTGCCGGGTTTCTGCATAATACCAAAACGAAAAGTGAAAATTCGTGATTTTGTAAGTTTTTGAAAATTTGTGCTTTAAAATCCCATTTTTGGGCTATAACTAAATCACGTGTTCGAATCACATTTGATTCTCGTTTGAATCACATTTTTGAATTAACTACATAACGGGTCTATGAGAAAATCTATCAAATACCCTTAAAATTGTATATGTTATAGGCCTTACTTTAGAAAAGTGCGTACAATTGTTTCTGCTCAAGTTATTGTAATTTAATATTTCACTTTTTGTGTTTCGGGAAGTATATCCGATTGGCTCGGAATTGGGCATATTCGACGCGTCATGTTTCTAGTCAAGTTTTACATTACCAAAAGTGCGTACAATTGATTTTACTCAAGTTATGGTAATTTAAAATATTGTGAAATTTGAAATTACCATAACTTGAGCAGAATCAATTGTACGCACTTTTGGTAATGTAAAACTTTGATGGTGATGCCAAACCCTATAACATCAAAATTTAAGGATATTTGATAAAATTTCTCATAAACCCCTTATGTAGTTAATTCAAAAATGTGACTTCGTGAAGTATGTCGGATTGGCTCGAAAGTGGGCAGTTATAGGCCAAAAAAGCTACAAATTTCCAAAAAGCGACAAAATCACGAATTTTTCACTGCTGCAAAAATCCAGGCGTGAAAACCCGGCCAAGGTCCCAACCTATGCTCACTACAAATTTGAGTCAAAACAAATGCAATTAGGCAATTTTGGCCATGTTACTTTCGAGGTCCATAGCTTTAAAGGAAATAATCGAAATATGTTTTCGATATTTTTATTGGATGCCCAAGCGCCTAATTAATCCAGCACAATTTAGTTTGGTGAGCTGCCATGCCTCTATCAGTTAAAATTAACGGTTTTATAAAAAAGGTCGTTTACGCCATTCTGGAGTTTTTGGGGTTAACTGTACGAAGGAGTATAATTATGAAGATTCTGAAAACAGATTCGGAACCGCAAGAAAAAACTCTTGCCCTTCCCCTTACCCGGGGGTAAGGGGCTATACGCTTCGTGGCTATACGGGTTAATGGTAGTATTCTAAAATTATATACGACGAAAACAAAATCCAACCACAGTATATGGCTTGCAAGTCTTATGCTCTACCATTGAATTATAACCTCTACGACCTAGGCGGTTAATATTGGGCCGTAATATGATTTTACAACTCATCTTACGGAAATATTTAGTTTTGAGAATTTGTTTAGAAAATATGAGAAGCCCAAACGAACATATCCAGTTTGTGTGTCTTGCTACAGAATTATATCTAAAAAGGATGACGGTAAAAGTCGCGGTCCAGTTGAACATTTTGATGATTTGTGGAGACAGTCAAGACGGCAAGGAATACTGGGTATACGAAAAGTAAGTTTATATCGCTTGGTGTTTATCTATGTTCCATCGTGTTTAAGTCTGATCAAAGTGAATTTCATAAATGTTGGTGTGCTATATTACCCCTACCGCAGAAACAAAAACGTCCCGGAGCAACCGAGTATGGATTCCTCTTCACTGCACGAAAAGCTCCCTGTGATACATATCCAGTGTTTGAAAAGCCATTGATTGGGTTCAGGATAACTCAAAGTAAGCCACAAAACAGTCGCGAATGGCTTTTGAAGCTCCAAAATGAAAAACTCAATATCATACTGGACGACCCACATTCAAGAGATGACTGGGTAACTGCAATTCGAACAGCTATCAAGAGTAAGTCTATGAAAAACATAAATACTTTGAAATGCTTAAAATTCTATATTTGGAATAAAATTTAATAAAAATTCCATTCAACAAGTATCAACATTTGGTTAAAATATTTCTGAAGGTGTGATCTTGTCGATAAATGATAACGAAGTCCTTAGGAATTGAAAACATTTTCGTTGTAGGAAATCGAGAGAAATATTATATTTATAGTATTTATATATTTATATTATATTTTATAGGACCACTTGTTATTGTGCTTCCAAAAAATCTGGATACTAATGATGTAGACCTAACATAAGTTACTACACCTTTTCTCGGATCTCAGATTGCATAATTATCTCATTAAACGTAATTTATTCAGTTAGCGATGACTCATTCATGCCTTCAACTATTGAACCGTATCAGAAGCTACAACGACCTAATGAATCTTCTTCTCCTTACTCTGTTTCTTCGCAAACCTCGCTTCAATCTGGATCAAATCTACTAGAAAATTCAAACCGAAATCAGGAAATGCTAACACGTGATTACTAATTCCACTGACTGTTGTTCTCAAAGAATTGAAGTTACTAAATTTTTCAGTGATACTTGGTTTCGAATCTAGAAAGTTTGCGAACGAACCGAATATCACGCGCCAACTGGATTTGTTTTCAAAACCTGTTTAATTGAATTTTAGATTAGCCTGATTTTTAGTTAGAATATTCATCCTTTGAATAAGGTTTCCTCAAACTACTTTCTGTAAATGCTCAAATAAATATTTTAAATTTTGATTTGTTCACGCGCTTCCTATACAATCAACCGAATATAATCATTAGATTGATTTATTATTCTTTGAATTAACCTTCTTGTAAGCACGCGAAATTTTATGTTTTTTAGAACACGAGAATCGGGACAATTTGTGATGCTAACCCCCCCATAAGTTCGAAATAAATCTTCTCAACATTTCAAATATTTCACTTTTAATCAAAATTACCCGAAATTCTTCAGATTTTTAGCTAAGTCAGTTACAACATTAGTATGGCGAATATGCGCAAGTGTTTACAAGAGTGTTAAGCTTAATTTGAGATATTAAACGTTTACCAAGATGTATGAAACGGACTATAATTTCAAAGGTTTCCAAAAATAAGTATGTAGAGGCAATATGGAAATATATAGACCTCACGTATTTTAACAGCTTAGAAAGACATAGTATTCCATATGGACGTTTATTTCGGAGATCGTGTGTAAACGCAATTGAATTTCCAACGGGGTTTTCCAAAATGCACGTTTTTTTTCCGCGTGAGGTTATTTAACATTATAACCCACGTGAGATACTAATTCCTCGAAGGCGGTTCGAGGTAAAATAAAATTCCAAAAAACGCCTATATAATCATATTTCGCATAACTTCTTAATCGTTGTTTATTCTTGTTGATTTTGCTAAAAATTCGTTGCCCCACAGATCCTAAAATGGACTAGTTCGCACGGGGTTAGATAAACTTGATATGGCAGAATATTAACAGTACTAAACTAAACCTTTTTTGATTGAACATTTCCTGAACGTTGTATAGAAATGATTTCCCCGGGGAAACGTTATAGCGTGTATTCGGTTTTAATTATTTGTTGTAAATTTACATGATCGCCTATATTAACATATCGTGGTCCACCAGGAATCAGTCAGGTTAGGTGACTTAACTCCCAGCGGCATTGTATTGTCAATTTACGGGCATGCCTACAGAAGTAAAGAGAAAAACTTTAAAGGGTATTCTATAATATGCTAAAATTATATATACTTTTATTCATTATATTTTGTATTATTATATGCCCACTACCATGGGGTCATATTTATATTTTTTTATTTTGTATTATATGCCTACCAACTAGGGTAATATATTTCTATTAGTGGTACACATCTATGCGAATTGTATGACCATCTAGAATTTATTAATAAGGTTATTTGGGGAAGTAACATTATGAATGGTCCTTATAAGGACCGTTGGCTGGAATTCATCACCATTTGTAAACTTCAAAGAACGTTAGTCTTCAAAGAATGTCGCATTAACCGCTATACCAATTCGTCTTCACTGCATGACTTGCATATGTTAAAAATTCAGTTCCTTCCTATAAAACTATGATAGCAAGCAACAGCGATCATGACTTTACCATATCCTTTAATGGTATCATGAATACCTCGTTTAGTAGCAAACCGCTCAGTTACCTTGATCATATAAACTCAAAAAAAGCAATTTTAGGACTTTGCTCACTATAGGACTTATGAAAGAGTTTTCATCAAAAAACCAGAAAGCTATAATTTTCACCGAAAAGTTTGATTTTATCAGATGTAATACTGCCTCAGAGTGTTGCATATCTGGTTTACAAAATAAGAATATTTATGAATCATCCGAACAAATTAAAAAACTCCTATAACTAGGGGTAAATTGAGGGTTTAACCAGACCTTTGGAATTACCATGCCCGCTTGTGAATGGAGTGAAACTCGACGTGGATCGTTTTTTGGAAGAAGATGGAAAAGAGAACTCTATACCGCTGCCTTTGTGCAGACGTGGGTGTACAGGTCGTTTGGAGAATGCTCCTGGGTCTTATATTACTACTGATGCGTTCGTAACCTGCCTATACCAGTATGCCGAGATCCCCAATGGCGAATAAAGAAGTTCTGGAATTTCAGCAAGGCCAGTTATTATTTTGGTTGCCGCGTTACCGGCTATATACGTCATTTCGTGCATTGATTTCTCCGATCTTCTCGCTAAATTGCCTGGTGGAGACACCGGGTCAAAAGAATAACAGCCATTTGAGTATTTTGTTAAAACCGATAGCCCAAGCCTTTTACCATATGATACGCAGAATTGCAGGCGGCGGGATGAAACTTCACTGAACAAAATACGTTGGCACGGAAATAGGATATTCCCGTAAACATGGCTGTTTTGAAACAATCAATTTGTATTCCAAAGCTTTGCTTTTCATTCTATCTATCCTCCAATGCGTGTTCCAATAAGGTGTTGATTGTATATATAATTACCGCTGCGGATTCAGTTGCTCTACCTTGGTTCAGCCAGGATGTTGTCAATCGTATAATCGTGTGTCGTTAAAATTCTATAAAATGGTCTAGAAGACAATAGAACGAGGGCTCTGCATATTCCTGTTTTGGTCAGCATTGATCAGTATAATGAAGGTAAAAGTAATTTGAAGTACAGAATACCGTAGCCGATGCTACCTTGGGAAAAGCTCGAGCCTATTAATCATTCGATGATCGAACTTGTTTTAATGCGTTTCGACATATAACATCTTATCGAGCTTCTGAGAAATATCACTTCCGGATTATTTACCAAGTATGCTGCGAACTACCAATAGGGATTAATAATCAGTTAACCCTATGTTTATACAAGAGTTACCAGTTTTGGCAGCTTGGTATATATATTGCGGGCCAGTGTTCACCGAAAACGGGGAGTTTTCAATGAAATTGAAAACCAGCCCGGTTATGATTAAAAACCATATCTATACCAAATTATAAACTATTGAAAGTTGGACCCAATTTATGTTATTTGCATCAACAAAATTGTACAACTACTATCCATTCTACTGAGACTATTTTTATTCTAACTGCGCTACTGATATAGTTTTTAAGACATTAATCCAGATTACAAGTGATAATTTTTTGGATTCCAGAGTTCTCGCCGTTATTATGATAAATATTATTGATAGCATGCAACGCAGATCTTTGAAGACGAAACCAGTAGTTTACCGTTCACTCGTAGGAACTTTAATGATGTAAGCTTAACATTGCTCTACGCGTAGTATATTGATGTTTGTATTCAGTTCGTCTATAACGACCGTATATCAGGCCCGATTGATGCATCTGATATTGTTTTGACACACGATCTGATATACAGTGTTAAAAAACCAATGCGTTCCAAATCACTTCGAGTCACTCCTTCAACGGCTTCTATCTCAGCCCCCCTAGACAACCAAATATTGCCAGTTCCACACCGACATACGATTCCACATCAGCAACGTTACTCAAACAAAAGCCTTGATAAAACTTCGTCTGGTTCAATCGATAACTTTCAGCACTTATTCAAGAAATCTATATCAGAAGGCGCGTCTGATCATTCATATACACAGGGCCAATCGTATTTTTACGAATCTTATATCAATATTCTTATTTTACTCCGCAACATTAATTGTTATCGTTGCGTGTAGCAGAAAAATTACAGGGTTATCTGACTTTTCAACAGTTGTATCCCTTACGTCTTTCTAGAAAGTATTTCTATTTTTGTGGAGATTCGCCGAGACTTCAGGTCGTCGGCAACAATCAGAAACTTGACTATGGCGATTAGTCAAGCCGAAAATTTTGGCATTGATATGGATAACGAAGATTTTAAAGGTTTTTATTCCAAAAATTAGTGTTCTAACGCATACGCGTAACATAAATTCTAGATGTCAATATTCATTTAAAGTATCCCCATCTTATTGAACTAGCGCAATGTTTGCCTATAATGAATAATCATGATAAAGAGAAATTATGCGATTCCAAAGTTTCCGGGTATCACTCTTCGTTTACACGTGGTATTAATCGAATATCAGCTAGATTCAAAATGGCTTCACGTCTCCAGTCATTTGTGGGGAGTAAATCTTCAAAGTCCGTTTCAAAAACACCTTAATGCCCATTTATACACGCACTCCCACAACCAGCTCATTATGGCAAGAAGATTTTGTAATCGAAACTTAGCCTTTTTGTTCTAGTTACGAATTGGTCACTGCTCGGTGTTGAGTGATGACTATCTGTGCCTTCATCTGGCAAGTTCAATTTTCAACATTCCTTTCACAATAAATGTTTTTTCATCTAGACATGTATTTTTATTCGTGATATTTATAAGCAGTTCCATTTCATGATTGTCTGAGTCACGGCCAAAAGTGCTTTCAAATGTTTTTATTTTACTGCCATGTAATCTAGGGATTCTAAAACTATTTGTAGACTAAAAAAACTCATTGTATAACTGCTAATTCAACATCTAATTCAATACAAGATTTACCATTATCCACCATATTTACACTACAATAGGTGAATATATTAGACTATAATATTTTATCGGATGAGCTACGACCTGTATAAAATCGCTTTTCAATGAAATAGTAGTTTTTCATTTTTGTGTTTGCTTCCGGTAAATTTTTTAAGGTGGAAATTTAGGGACTGCCTAATTCAGTTTTCAATACTAAAATTTTCGAAACCGAGACTTGAATTCAACCTTTTGAACCAATTCGGACTCATAGTTATCCATAATTATATGAATTGCGAGAATTAGAAGTTTTATCTACAAGCGGTTTTATCTAAGGCTGAAGGGGTGAATTCTGACGGTTTTTTACTGTCACCGAGACTTTCGGCCCAAAAATTGTCGCAAAATGATCTAATTGAATTCCTGCATTGGACAAACAAAGAAGACCAAATAACAAACAAAGACCAATAAACCATTGCTTCATACCGACTGTACATTTAAAAATGTCAAATTGCTAAACAGAAAAAAAACAGCCGGACGATTTTTTAAATTACGGTAACGATTTTACTATATAAAGTCTCATCATGGATGAAGCTGACGATATGAAGATATTAAAATCATCTGATACATATTTTCCTAAGAATATATTAGAACTCTTATTCTCAATTCATCGATACTGGGGAAATTAATATTTAGAAAATCGAAGCAGACTGAATCACTTTTTACCTCTGGAATTCATAAACGATTAAATCAATTTTCCTAGCGAACACACTGCTAATAGGCTTAATTACATGGTTTTAAAAGATTTGTTTACCAAAAATCATCCAGCGGAGAAATTGACACTTTCAACCCTACACATTTATTTTACGGTATAAACTAACATTAGACAATGTTTTAGAGGCTGTTGTTTGTTATAGAATTGAGAAACGTTTCGAACTGTTAAATAGGGCCAATAATTTCGCCGATAGGGAACCTAATTCATGTGCTCGAGTATACGTTTATGGACCAATTATAATAATACTGCAACAATAATTAATTTTAGAGATGAACTTTTTAACCGATGAACGCTTAACAGAGAAACAACTCCATCGTTTGAAAGAGCACAAATACACATCATCTGGGAAATCGATCTTGGAATCTAAACTTCAACCGTTTTGGAACAAAGTAGTCGAGAATGTGCCACTATGGGTTTGGATTAATTAAAACATAGTCTAGGTATTCAATTCAATTAGAATACGATTATATCCATTGCCAAGTTAGCCCCTAACCTCATAACACTCGTTGGGCTATGTATAAACCTTGCCGCTCTATTATGTCTTTTATATTACTCTCACGATGGCTCTTCTGCTCCACCTCATATTTACTACTTTAATGCGG
This sequence comes from Mesochordaeus erythrocephalus, assembly GCA_004367975.1. Taxonomy (NCBI): domain Eukaryota; kingdom Metazoa; phylum Chordata; class Appendicularia; order Copelata; family Oikopleuridae; genus Mesochordaeus; species Mesochordaeus erythrocephalus. Next base: position 8,543 of record SCLF01097695.1, read on the forward strand.
TGGCTGTTTTTCTATATCAGGTATGTTAAACTCATTAAACCTTGATTTGTCTATTTTTCTAGACTTTAGATGCCATAGACGGTAAGCAAGCTCGTCGAACTGGTACACAATCTCCGCTTGGTGAACTTTTCGATCATGGGTGTGATTCCTTGTCAACCATTTTTGTCTCGTTATCTATTATGCTCACGTTAGATGCAATAACACAGGAACCATTTTATTGCGCAGGTGAGATTGGATTTGCTGTCGCATATTTATGACTTTTCTCTAGTCTTCATTATTTTATGTTCTCACTGTTTTTATTGTGTGCATTGGGTAACTTATGTGACGGGTTCCATACATTTTGGAACATTTGACGTGACGGAGATACAATTCGCTGCCATGGGCGTGTTTACCTCAACTGCTTTGCTTGGTCAAGAATTTTGGAATTACAACGCTCTATTCGGTTGCCCATTAAGGTAACTAGGTGTATCTTAACCAATATATACTTTTCGCGTTTTTCCTGTAGATGCCAAACGTACCTCATTTGAGGAAGGTCTAAACATATACTCTCTAAAACGAATCAATATTTTGTTTATGCCATTTTTACCCTTGGAAGGCTAAACTAGTCTTTTAGAAGCTGCGCATTAAGGATAATAAAATTCCATTAGTTGATAAGACCAACTTTAAATGCCGTTTTCTCAGCGAAGTTGGATGTTCTTAATTAAAAAAACTGCATCATCAAATTGTATCTGTATACGAATGCAAGAAAAATAAAAAGTTCTACGAACTCTAAATAATATAATTGATTAAATGCAAGTACGGGTCAGAAAATAGCATATAAATGTAAAAACACTCTTCACAACGCTGTACTAAAACCAAAACGATATTTCCAAAAGGGATATACCATTAACGCGGCAATGAATAAGTATTTAATTATGTTTTGCTTTCGACAAAAATGAAAACGAAAAGAGACGCTGTTTATCAAATGAGATGAGTGTGGTATCTACTACTTAATGGACTAATTTGGTTTAAGCATATTCTTGCGTCATAAAACGTCAAAAAATCCAAATATTTTTGAATAAGGCAGGAATTAATTATGAGTCCAAGGACTAAAGTGGTAAAAATATATCTATATTGATACCATTTCTACACAATATTATGCATGTACTCTAATACACTTATCAGGAATGAAGTAATTAACCCTCTTGTGAAACAATAAGCGACTTCGCTTTGAAAACATTGGAGCTATGTAGCAGCGAGCATGTGTGCTAAGCTATTTTAACCTCTCATAGCGATTTGAGTCACTTTGGTGTCTTTAATTCATATACAGTCATAACCGAAAATAAGAAGGCCACAATAAGATAGATTTTGCTCAAATAAACTTTTGTAATTGCAAGTATGATACGGTCTACCTGCTCTTCCCTGCGGTATACAAGTATCTCTATGATTTTCTTTTATTTTTATAAAACTATTTTTATTTACAGAAATTTTTGTGGTAAAAATGAGGACCACTTCCACCACTCAACCGTCAGACTCGGAGGTCTCCAATTTCGTTTAGACCACCCACGAGTTTAGACCTCCCGTAACGTGGTTCGCTCTCGGACTGTCTTTTGGCCTCCCATAAGGTGCCTATGTCTCGGACTATCATTCGTCCGCGACCCACAGCGTCCCATAATTTTTCTTTCCCATTCATTCATTCAGAAGGTAGGAAAACCAACAAACATTCTCCAACCAACTTACTCGGGTGGAGGAAACCACGCCAACTGTCAAATACCAATTCTTCCCGCCATTGATCGACTAACTACCCATATTTCGCAGCCGACAGTGACGCGCACAATTCCGACACGCCACAAGACTATATCAACGAAATTCAACAAATTCTGCATCAGACTTGGACTAAAACGCCCTCGTCAGTTTTTCATCTGTCTTTTCAATTTGCATATGAGCGTAAAAAGTGGTACCAGGGTCCGAAAGCAGCTGCCAAACCTGATGTCCAATCGCGCCAATCCTTCTTTCATTCTGTTAAGCTCGACCTTGTCGACCATTTCGATGGCTTTCTCGAAGTTTTCGACCATATCTCGAAGAATAGCCATTTTGCACGCCATTTTGCACGCTACTTAATAAAAGATTCGTCTTGACGAGCTCTATCGTTCTAGCATAAAATTGGGGGGTCCTATGACTTATAACTATTTAGCATGTTTTGCTATAAGCGGGTTTGACAACTTTTTCCATTTTTTAGTGTATTTCTACGGCGTTCATCAACAAATGTTTGTCCCATGCACTATTTCGTGCTCTAGCTGTGTTTCTCTCGTTCTTGTGCACGCCCTTGGTGTATCATGCCCCCCACTAAACATTTTCATTTTTAGTGGTTTTTTTCACCAAAAGTATCCATTGTCGTGTTTATGCCCTATTCGTGATCTTCTCGTCTTGGGTGAACACCGTAAATCTATTACAGTCCCTACCCCCAGTTAGTTACGAAAACTCGTTTCAAAACCTGTAACTAACTGGGGGTGTTCCGAGTTAGTTA
>SCLF01097806.1:0-11048 GCA_004367975.1 Mesochordaeus erythrocephalus
GTACTTAGGAAATGGCACTTAAAAAAATATGTTGTTTTACAATGTAAGACAGCTGGACAAATACGTCCTTGCCCATATTCATTCGACCTCAACATTTAAGCGTACATAGTGGTACGTAACTCTCAATATTCGTACGTAAAATTTTTGAAAAAAAAAACGAAAAATAATTTGGACTTGAAATCAATTATTGATTATCAATCTAGTAAATAATTAGGAGGTCATATGTAGCTAACCTAGTTTCCACCACATAAGATCAAGAATGACATAATTTGACTGAAAGCAGTTTAACTGTTACAGACAATTATTTATTCAAACTTTCCCATATACAAATAATCAACAACACGAAAATCGCGATCTAGAGCTGAATTAATGAGTTTCGCGAGCGTGTGTCAATCGTCACAGATTGCAGCGTAGTCTTAGGTTTGAGGGTTAATATAAGTAATATGTAACATACATACAACATTAATATACTTAGTATATTAAATGTAAATATATATAATACTAATACAATTAACGTTATAAATGTTAAAATATAGTCTTTTAGTAATATTTAACTAATATATCTCTCAGGCACAAAATTGTACATTTTTGTCCACGAAACTTGTGTTTTAGCATTTTTAAGGCCTTAAACGTGGTCAAATGTTTGATTAAGCCCCTAAATTGCACCTTGAATTTTTTAAACCATGTTTAGACCCGAAGTATCGGCGAAAGTGACAGGTTAAAACTGAAATTTATTATTTGAATGGCGAATCACAACAAATTTCTACCCGCGACTTCCGTGGAAAAGTACCTTTAAGAATTTAGACACCTACAGGTAATTAGGAAATGACACTTTAAAAAAATCAGTTTTTAGAATTTAAGACAGCTGTATTAGATAGGAAAACGTCGTGCAGCATTCCCTCTAGAATTTTATTTTTTTACTTACCGAATAATATTATATAGATATCATTATTTTCTTATTTACACGTAAACACAGGTCAACCAAGTAATTCTGGTAACAACCAACACAACGCAGTTTCCAACGGAAAATGGTTCGACAAGGAACTAACATCCAATGACTATTTAAAACTACTAGGGTTACCAAAAATGTGGTATCAATACTATATATGCGTATCCGCTATCGAAGGTGAGTCAATAGCAAATTACTGTAAGACTGGTATAGTTGTAGAACTATTCCAAGTGTTAGATTATGGTAAAATATAGTCTAGTTGTGGATAATAGCAGAATAATATCCTAAATATATTTACAAATGAATAATATCCTAATATCCTTTCCTAGTACATTTTTATGCACACTCCTTTAGAGTAAATGTATTTCTAGTTCATCACTATTTTGTTTCAGAAAACATTTAATCTAAACGTATACACATTTAATATATAAAAGTAAAAGTACGGGTGAGATAAAAATCCGCTCCAAATAACTGTCTGAATACATTCCATATTATAGGTGGAAACCATCATTTTTGTTCCCATTTAGGCTGATATCGGATCCAAAAATTGGCTGAAAATGTAATATAAATACGTATAAACCCTTAAAACACCAAAATGTACCCTTTAAGGCATAGTGCTAATGGGATATATGTCTTTATATAATGGATACAAAAGTTTGGGTATAGGTTTGCTTTTACTTTATAGTAATTCTTTTCTAGATAATTATCAATCGATTACGGTCGGAAATAACCGTTACCGTGTTTATAATCCGCGGGAGAAAACCAACTTCAACACGACGAAAGCCTTGGGTTACGTCTACAGGTTTCTTGAAGCATGTGATCCGAAATAATACTTGAATTTAACCCGAGTCCTTACACTGGTCCTCCAAAGACCATTTAGCTTTCAATTTAGCTTTTGTGCCTGCATGTTAGGACATACGCCCAGTTTTGCACAGCGGTCTATCCAAAAAGGTTCCGTTCAAATACTTGATATGACGTTAACGAACGAGACGGAAATTCCACCTACGGCTAGACACTTTTTGCGGCACGACTGTAATTGCTTCCTTTATAGATATTGGTCTAGCTGAATTTTGAGCAAATAATATTAACAATATTATTAAATCGCCAAGTCTATTAGCTTTAGTTTAGGCACTTTGTTTTAATACTGTGAGGCTCTACTTAAACCGTAAGTCGTAGGATAATGAATTGGAATTGATTACAAACTGCCCACACACCAAAGTCGTTTGGGGTCCATTCAAAATTCAGATAAATATATATATACCCCTGCGTAATGTACACCAGGGTAAATCTTTATAGCCAGACTGAAAGAAATATTACGGCGAGTGGACTCTCATACAGTATATTACTGAATATCAATTATAGGCGAATATTTATAAAAATTCAAAAGGCTGATATTATGAAAAACAAGGATAACGAATAGTGTGATCTATGTCTATTACGGTATTTTTAATAGATTTTAAGATTTAATTTCTAACTCTTTGGGGCCGGACATTGGAACACTCTGCCATTTTGGTGGTTGAAAAGCGTGTCATATGCATAATACAATACCTGTAATAATTAATAATTTCAATAATTAATTTAAAATACTCACAAATATACACTATACTTATGATTATAAATATATATTTAGAATGACATAAACAATCAAGTCAAAAAGAAGAATCGATTACGAAATCCAAAACGAATAGTGTACCTTATTTAATAAACGCCATGATGACTGTATAATACTCTGTCATTATGTAACCATCTTACAACAATTTCTGATGTTTGTTGCAAATATTGAATTAATAAATATGCATATGACCGACATCAGATTCAAATATGTAGGAGTTACAAATGTGCTTAAACCGTACGCACAAAAAGTTCCATGTAACAAATGTGCGGGTAGTGTTTGATCTAGGTACTTGTGAGAAACAATGCGCTCCAAAATAATTGTTTAACTCTCTGAACACATTCCATATTATAGTCGATATGATATTACATATGATATTCCGTATCGTAGTATTTTGCTCTATTTTACGCTGATATCAGATCCACAGCATTGGCCGTAAATATAATATAAATACGTATAGACCCGTGAAAAGCGCCCAGATGCACTCTTTATGGCATAGCGTTAATGGTATATATTTGTAAACCTAAAATATAATCCTAACTTGCTACAAAGGCAATTGATTTGGATATTAACTCATGGTTATAATTTGTTGTAAGTCTTTTCTCGATTTAGAGTTCATATAGTGTTATTGACGCTTGCATTATGAAGCTTATATTGTGAGGATGTAAGCATAACTCATTTGGTGTAAGCCTTTACTCGATATATTGTAATAGTATAGTTATATTATTTTACACTCGTTTTCCAACTTATATATATATATTAGCCTATTAGTTCGAAGGGTGGGTATATGAAGTAGGCTATGAAGTAGGTTATGAAAGTTTCATTCATTAAGTATAGTGCGGGGATATTTACTTACAAATAACTCAGACATACTATTAGTACTAAACAAGAGGTTTAGCCAGCTAACGACTTAAATAACAATAAGTTTTCGTTAGTTGAGTTTTAGAAAACTGCCACCTAGTTTCCTTCCTTTATCTTAAATTGCCAGACCAGGCTATTAACTGTTTGTTCTTCCCATACATTTTTAGTCAAATTCAGATTCAATGGTCTCCAGCGGTGACCAATATGAAGCCCTGATATCCAACAATACATTTCTGATATAATGTTTAAATAATCCAAGTCGAACCAACACATTTAACTTTGGGTTGCATGCTCGAAACGAAAGGTTGATGATAATTGAAATTCGATTCTCTTTATATTATCTATTTGTTCAAGCCGTATTTGTCAGTTAAACGTTTATCAAAATGCAACCCGTGTTATCTTCGCGCCCATTTGGGTTTTGATACATTATTTATGCAGTAAGGCTTTATAGGGTTTATAAACCTTTAGTATCAATTGTACGTATATCATTTAACATTCCATTTGTTGTTATCCGAAGCTCAACACCTTCGACAGCGGAAACTATGGGATTTCATTCGCTTCCGTTGTCACTTTCAGTCTAAAAAGATAAACTATTTTAGTTTATGTTATACACACATATTTCAGTTATATTTACATCTACCATACCCCCGTAAACCAATATTTATTCAACCTTTTTACTTTCCAACACTTGGTGTAACATTCAGTTTCTCATTTGCGGTATTTTTAAGCCCGAAACTTCTAATTCAGATCTTTAACACCCGTATACTCAAAAAGGTCCTGATGCTACTGAAGCAGGACTCCACACAACTTCGGGCTATGGAAACCAACATGATCACGGTTTCATTGTATATTATACTTGTTTGTTTCCGTAATCAGATACGATTAATACAAATTGACCTCGTCGCTTTTTTCCAATTCCCCTTCAGGCCATGGACACATAAATTTTCATGGCCATGTTTGCCTTTTTTATGTTTCCCTTTTGAAGGATTATTTTCAAGCCACATTTTCAAGCCACATGGTCCTTCAGATGGCCGACTTTATGTTATTACTTATTATCGAATTGGCTTATTTAACCCTCGGTGTCACTCAACGCTCTTCCAAGCATATTTTATATTATTTTAAGACTACTAATATCAGGACTCATTGTTCACAAGGAATCGCTTTGAAGATTAACCCTACTATCAGGACTTATTACTTGTTGACATTAGCCATAGTAATTTTTCGGGTTAGACGTATAATGGACGAAACTACTTTGCTTTCATTTATGTCACAAGTGTTCACAAATTTGGTCACAAATGTGTTCACAAAAGCGGTTAACCCCCCGTTTTGCCTAATAACTTCCACTTTAGCTGAAGAAATAGTGGTTCTGTAAAAACACCTAGATTTATCTATAATAGTGCAACAGTGCAATTGTTAAGCCATTATTCAGTCATGATATTCCAGGCTTCAGGATAAGTGTCCGAGTAACTCCATCTAATATGAGGGTTAGTGTTCATAGCTCAAAGCTTATAATTTATGTGTCGTTCAAGTACTAACATTTATAATTTCAAATAGTTTCAAATTGGCCAATCGATGAGCACCGCATATTCGTACTCGCTCGTTGTCTGAGTCTCGTCATTGGCTACAGCAATTATTGTAATACTTATTACGGACTGTCATGCTTATTACGAATTGTCATGCTTATTACGGATCGAGTAATATCTTATCGCAGTCATTTCTACCTGGTCAAAATTCACTAGTATTGACTACAAAGTACTGTAAATGCAAGCTGCCTTACTATTCAAGCATTCAGAATGGTACAAGCAGCTTGATTTTGAATATAATCCAATGTTAAATGTATTATTTGAAGGAATATTCACCATCGTCGTTTTCAATAACAAATATTATTCTTGAACTCTAGAGTGAAATAATTCGACTAATCTCCGTGCCTAAAAAACCAATTGTGTGCCTACGGGATACTCTTACAAAAGTGTGCCTGAGAGATAAGTATCATTGCCCCGTGGACACTATCTGGCCATTATATGGCGGTACGGTGTTGATGGAATGAAACAGAATGTTTATTAATATTTGTAGTAATAAAAACACCGTACTCGCTGTCGATCGAGCTCAGGATGGATCAATCGAGCTTATGACTCAGGGAAAATCCCCAACTTACCAAACTTCCCAAGCATGTTATTGGTCCAATTAATATGTGATCTATTTTGATTGGATAGATATAAATTGACTATGTCCGGACACTAACTGGAGAAGACACCCTCCGCGCTGAATTTAGCCTACAAATTTCATTAAAACTGAAATATGATGGTTTGTTAAAGCAGGTAAAAACTAATTGTTTGCTGAAAAAGTTACGGTGGAAGTTTTTTATAAGGTTAATTCTTGTTATTAAAAATTTGCGTCGTGGTTCGTTTATGACGCTACGGGAGTCGTATATACCTATTTTCTAACTACACAGTAAGTTGTAATTTTAGGAACATACTAGTAATAATTATTGATGTTAGCCGGCACGCTGAAATCTGTGTCGCTCGCCACACATTTTCGTTACTCAGACCACAACTTATTAGAGTGTTGCTACGTTGAATTTGCTATCCATAACCCCCCCCCCCATTAACCGTGTTCTAGTTTTTAACGTACTTGTAAACCGGAAGTGGAGGTTAAAAACCGGATTTTTTTCAGTCGAATCAGAAATCGCACCAAACTGTTGCCCGAGATGACCTCTAGTGAAAATATTTTCGGATAACTTTTGTTAATGTCTCCATTCTTGAATGAATGTTTATTTTACAATTATGTGCCCCGTGGGCTGCTCACCTACTGGCTTGAATGCCGGTTCGAAGGGCCGGTACTTCCCACAGATTGTTATTTAATAATTAGGTGGCACTTTTTATATAACAAAAAAAAATGGAAAATATTTTCAAGAAATTAAGTCTTTCCGCCCTGGAACAGCTATATGTTAAACACCATGGGGATGGTCCCAAAAAAGGATGCATTGGCTCAGCTGGAGGTCTTGAGAAAGGAAACGTCCATAGTGACTGAAGTGCCAATGCCCACAAGCACATACACCAATAATACACTCCGAAGCAAAGATATTGATCGCGCACTAGCTGATGTGCCCGAATTTAATTCAGCAACGGATACTTTCGAATACATAGCGAAAGTAAACAGGGGTTACTCACTATGCATCGAAGCGAAAGCGGAAGAAGATACCTCATAAGAAGAGGTATTCACCGGATCGGTACAAGTGAAACTGGAGCCCTCCATTTACCGACAGCTGCAACACAAGAAATTCAACAAATGGGCAGACCTGCGAATGTACTTGGAAACCCACGATTCTGCACAGCTAGCAAATTATCTATATTTGCCTAAATGCTGGAATGACGAGAAGAAGGAAAACGAGACATGGGCCGAATATGGCGCTCGAATCCACTTCAAAATTAGGAGCACAGATGGCGAGGGACAGCCAGTAGTACAGCAGATTAATATACCCAAGTAAATTTCAGCACTAACCACGGAAATTCAGCAAGCTTTCAAAATAGCCGCTCAAGAAGAGCGTGCAAGCGGCTGGAAGGAGACCTTCGCAATGACTGGTGGTATGCTAGTTGCACAGACAACTAAGAACCACAACCCAAAACTGTATACACAGACGGCGGCCAAAATAGACGAAAAATATACAGTAATAGAGGTCGGTAGAGAAGCCGCTTGACACATTGACAAAGGAACGGTCTCTGACAACTCTAGCATTAAAGATGTTATGGCCATGCCTGCACAGAACACTAACCAAACGCGCCAATATAAGCCCCAACCAAGGCTTAACCAACCGCAGCGTCCAGAGAATAAAATAGATTCTGAGATTCAACGGTAAGGCGAACCAGTATACAGAAATAGATATGAATTTCAAAATAGCAATCAGAATCACAGACCTTACAATACGAACCGGCAAAATAATAATTACCAGAGACCAGTCACGAAGAATAATGGTGCATACCACGGTAAAATCACCGGATTTTCGGTGTTGACCTGTCTCCACCCGACACCGAAATTGGTCTACAATAACTATGTTGACACATACAACTCCAGTAATAGACCACGAAAGTCAGCACCTTTCGTTATCTGTACTATTTCGTCGGACGATATTGAATTCTGCCAAATCGTCATGATAGACAAGGGATGTACAGATGTCCAAACAAGTCTGATGCCATCCAATACCATACTACAATAACATACTACGGTATAAATCGAGATGATGGTTTACATATTCAGCATGAGCGGCTGGAACGCAGGACTAGCGAGTTGAAAAGTGGTGAAAATTTACCATATGGTCCCAGGCATTGGTATCAGAGCACAGGCGATAGATCCCGATGTTCACAAGAACACAGCCTACGAGAACCTGAACCGATGATGATGGGATGGCGGCATGGAATAGAATGGAACGGATGGCGATAATATGATGAAGTACAACATCTGCTATTCTAATCTCGTATTGGACGCGATGATGCTAAGTAGGTATGAGCGGGTAGGTATGTCGATAGATACATAGAACGGTGGGAGAAGTCGAAGAAGTGATACGATTACTGAACATGACAAGCGCTCACTAAAACAGGAATTAACTAATGCAAACGGGTAATTAACAGTATAATTTATTTATTTTCTGGCACAATTGGGTCATGAATAACTTAATAAATTATGTAAACCATAAGGTAAAATTTATTTTTGGCATTATATTAGGTGAGGATTAGGTGAGGAAATGGAAGAGTGTCAAGCGTATTGCGTGGAAAAGAGATCAAGGGCGAACTGACAAGCAAAGGCCGGCTGAAGTAGGGAGCATAGTAGGTCGGCTGAAGTATGAAGAAAAGAAATCCAGTGTTGGTGTTTAGGATGAAAAGGGAATATTTAACATTTGATTAATTAGGAGAAAAGTTTCTATTTCTAACAGGAAAATAAAGAGAATGTTTTCCATCGACGTTCCAATTAGCTGGTTTGATACGGAGTAAGCCTATATGGGGTAAGTGAATTATATTCTATTTAATTTTCCAACAAAATACGAGATCTTTAAGGGAATCAGGAAGTAACACTCGCAAATATAGCTCAAAGATGGAGTTCGTGACAATGAGATCCGAGAGCGATTATTGCGGAGTATTAGCCATTCTCTCGTCGGTAATAACGGGCCAAGAAATGAATCTGGTATAACAAACACAGGCAACCATACCGACTCAAGGAATGCTTTGCCCGCAGGAACAGCGGCACTGAATTTAGAATGAGATAAGAATAAGAATACTAGTTGGATACATTCAATATACAGGTACTGGAGTGACTGTGTATGAGTCTATAGTCTGGTTAGATACGTCAGTCATAACCACAAGAAAAGGATACTATTTTATTATTCAGACAGTTATATCAAAAATGGAGACACTTGGAGACGGAAAGGCTTGCCGCCTTTAGGTTATATTACGAACATCAACGTATGCCTATAAGATAAAGAAGGTGGCTTTTCGGGATTACGGAGAAGCCGTCTCATTAGAGACTAAATTCGTGAAGCAAAAACTAACTTAATTAGATAAGGCTAAACCATAATTAGGAGCTAATACTGAGAAGACAGAAAACTCCTGATTTTTTCCTCACTTACTGCGCGTATTAGTCCACTGAGTGCGTTTTGGGCGCGTTACTTTAGATTATATTAGGAACCGTGTTTTGACCTTTAATAATATGACAGCCGGATGAAATGATAAGCTAATTATATTTAGAGAGTGAGTCCTTCGCCGACGGAAGTTTATTTAATGCGTTCGTCAGGATTAGCTGTTCAATTACGCAGCCATAGTGTTGAGCAGCGGCATGCAAGTAAATATTGTGGTAATGGATTCGATCGTGCAGATTCCCTAGAAAACCCTAAGGCTTGTTTTAGTACTAAATTATTATAACCGTACCATACGAAATCTAACCATTTAACATGTCTGAAATCAACCCGATTGTGTAGCTCACTACATAGTATTGTACTAGGGAAAGTCTAGTAGGAAACGTTTGTGGGAGGGTAGGATAACAAAATAAAGAGAGCTGATGCTATATCACTATATAGCATTGAGAAATTTTGGTCTAACACGGAAAGTACAGAAACAGGTTAATTTAGGGTATAATCTGAAAGTAAACTACCAACGAGCTTATCTACGTTAACGCACACATTGGAGGACGATTCAAATGTGAATATTGCGCGAAAGCACTTTCAGCAAAATCATCTCTAACTTCACATTGACGAACACACACTGGAGAAAAATACTTCAATTGTGAATATTGCTCGAAAGCATTTTCTGTCAAATCGAATCTAACTGCACATTTACGAACGCACACTGGAGAGCAACCTTTCAAATGTGATCTTTGCTCAAAAGCATTTCAACAAAATATTGTCTAACTTCACATTTACGTTCACACACTGGAAAAAAAACTTTCAATTGTGAACATTGCTCGAAAGCATTTTCAACCAGATCATATCTAACTTCACATTTACGATAACACACTGGAGAAAGCCTTCAAATGTGAATTTTGCTCGAAATCAATTTTTCAACCAAATCTTATCCGACTACACATATCCCAAACCCCATTACACTGGTTCATTCCTGCATTTGCTATTTGAGCCTTTTGAGCCTTTTGCTGGTGAATCAGGAAAGGAAATAAGAAAATAAAAATTCAAATAGCAAATGCAGGAATGAACCAGTGTTATAGGGTTTGGGATATACGGGACCGCGCGAACGAGTGGTAACTTTTTTTTGATTGGTAGTTGTTCGTTTGCCTATCACTGCCATAGAGTTTTGTGTGTGTAGGATTATAATGGCCTTTAAATTATATATAAGGGGTCAAATAACGGGTCAAATCCACAAAACAGAAACAAAAGTTACCACTCGTTTAACAACACCCACATATACGAGTACACACTGGAGAAAACCCCTTCGAGTGCGAACTTTGCTCGAAATCATTTTAAATCATAATCTTCTCTAACTTCACATTTAAGAACACATACTGGAGAAAAACCTTTCAGGTGTCGACTTTGCCCGAAAGCATTTGCGCTGGCGTCTAATCTACATTTACACTTACGAATACACACTGAAGAAAACGTTTTAAATGTGAACATTGCTCGAAATCATTTACAGACAGATCTTCCCTAACATTACATTTACGATCACATACTGGAGGAAACACCTCTCAAATGTGAACATTTCTCGTAATCATTTTCGCTGCCCTCTCATCTGGATTTACACTTACGAACACACACTGCAGAAAACACTCGAAAAGCATCCACTGTATAGTTTTTCAATATTAAAGATAAATATTATTGCCGATACTGCGTTACTTCTCTTTTTAAAATATCTTCATCAGTTTTCGTAGACTAGTCCCAAAGTACTTTTTACCTTCAAATGCCATTTTCTCAGCCGTAAAGGGTTTTGCTTAATAAGAAAATACTCTATCTTCGAATTGTTGTTGTGTACCGAATTTATGAAACTAACTTTTAGAAACTTTTACTTAACTCCCACGCTGATTTGGGGCCAAATTTGGTCCCAAACTTTGTATTTTTTGATTCAACGAAAAAAAATTCGGAGGCTTGGTTGTCTAGAGATATTGTATTCGGGTGAACAGATGTCTGGACCT
>SCLF01097918.1:0-11047 GCA_004367975.1 Mesochordaeus erythrocephalus
TGGAATGTTCTCTCCCATCACCTACGCAGCATTCTTATTGGCCGTGATTTGTTTTGTTTCGTTTGCAATCTCAAAACAAAGTGCCCGATTGTCATACAACTGGACAACGGTAATCCACTCACCTGTAGGCATGCCCATTTATAGATATAGCCCATCTAGTCACCATTAGAGAAGCTGTACTAGTAGATGGTATGCCAACTTACAAATAGACACGGTCTTAAAATTTATGACGGTCATCTACTCCCTAGTAGACAAGCTCCATCCGTAGATACAGATCGAGTACCTACCAGTAAACAATTTGGCTAGTAAGAAGCCAAATTGCCAAATTGCCAAGCGACGGTCCATCCACTGACTAGTAGACCTGCCCCTATATATTCCAGTAGACAGGGTCATGCAGTTGAAACTTCTACCTGTTCAGGCTTCAATGGTAGACAACGTCACTGTACTCATCCGTTGTAGACAAACATTATCAGTCCACCATTAATTATGCTTCCCGGCTTTATATCGCATCCACTCCGCAATAGACTAAATTAACCCCTAGTAGAATAACATGCATATAAAAACGACTATTTCGCTTTGATTCATTTTGATTATTTATTTTCATTTATTTGATCCATGTCAGTAGCCATTGATTATTATTTTGTCTATGGTTTGTTATTGCAAACCACTGCCTTAAGTAGTGTAATAACAACTTTGTTTCATAATAACTTTGTTTCATTTCGATTTCTTCCTTATTATTTCTAACTCCGGTCTCCATTCCAACCATTTACAGCACTAGTGAAATCATAGTGATTTAACCCTTATGCCATACGTCCACACATTACTTGTATTATTATCATTTATATTGTCTACATATACAGTTGTTAGCAGCTACGTGTTTTGACCTTGGTTCATGTACGAGGGATTTTAATGGATCCGCTTCAAGTTGGTATTTTTAAACAGTTTACTGACGTCTACATTTTTCGCCCAATCTCGTTCTAAATAGTTCATGGATTTAATTTGTGGCTCCAGTGTTTGCAGACAGTGCAAAGTATGATTACCAATCGAACAGCGCTAAAATTAGGGCTTCCATTAGTCCCAGCTATCGGCGGTATGCTCCAGGTTGAACCGTGTATCCCTTTCTTCCATTACTTTCGCCAATTTGGGTTTCTTTTTTGCTTCTTCAGTGTTTCTCTTTGCAAAGTACGCATAAACCACTTTTAGATGTAGTGACATTTGATCTACCGGCTAGTTGATAGTAGACGAAGCCGATACACCACTACTAGTCAAATGCGGGACAATTCTTCAAATGAAAGAAAATACGGGACACCCATAAAAATTACCCTATCACTGGGTCCAAAAGAATCTCGAATAAGTGCTACTCTTTTCTAACGGTCGGCAATATTTGGATATCCAGTGGATACCGCAGTGGGAAAAAACGTCCAAAACGACGAAAAACATTCAGCGTAACCAATTTGGCAGACCAAAAGCGTTTTCTCGCTCTCGCTGAAAATCCCAGGGTTTTAAATAATGTGTCCGCCATTATCTCAGCGGTCGGCCCTGGATTTCAATCAAAATTTTCCCAGTGCTTTGCCTTTGTATCATTGTCGTTATAGAAAAAAAATGACGTTTTATGAAAATGACGTATGAACATCTATCCGTGGTTAGTGGAATAGCACTACCAATAAAATCCTCTAACATAAGAACCCTAATACCCCTATATCAGGTACTATCTCTTCAGGTTCTTAGCCGGGTTCTTCGCCGATCTCTATATATTCGTCCATGCAGATCGATTTACCAGTATGCAATTTAATCGATATAACCAAAAAGCATAGTGAAACAATATAAGCCCGGAGAGAGATATCCAAAGTTTATATGTATAAACGAATACGTAACAAATAATTAATTAATTATTTTTTTTACACTGTAATGTTTGGGTTTCTATGCATACTTTTTGACCGATAAAATTGCATTTGAATAAAATTTCGCGTGTATAACCGTTGCATTATGATTTTTCATACTTTATCGGTAAGCAATATAATTTTAACACCGTTAAATAGCCCGATCGCATAGCTTCCCTCGTTCACAATTTTAACGGACAATATTTTCCGTTTTGGATTGGAATGGCAAAGAAGAGCGGTGGACGTTTTGTCCCAACGCGGTATTCACAGAAAATCGGGTGTACACTGGTTAACGAGTAACATTTGATAAGTAGCTCACCAAACCATTGATTGATTGATATGCCTCCAAAATGCGCTCGAAATTTTGTGATAAATAAGCAAATCCGATAATTGTTCCTCCCACCATAATCATCAAAATTTTCGACAACAGTGGTATAATTGGTTTTCTGATCTGCTTAGATGATCTAATTTGCTTGAAGTAAAACTTAATGTTTCAGTGCTTTTAAAATCCTGTTATAATAGGGAGGGTGTAGTGCATCTGGTTCGCAATAAAATTTAAGCCGATTTTCACGTAAAAACAAGAGCAAAATACAAAGCAGGATAATAAACAGGATAATAAAAACAAATAAATAAAAGACATACCTCTGTCAGCAAAATCTATTCACGAACGCACCAACATGATGAAATCAATTAGAGGAAATACACGTTAAGGACATAAAGGCAGCGGTATAGTTTTCATTCGATTTACATGTGTTAATAGACGTTAGCCATTTATATCAATTTAGTGTAATTGCGTGGTATGCTGCACGTGACACACTTCCTATGGAAAGTCTTGATGTTTAAACAATAACCGGGTCAGCAGGGGAAGCGTTATTCAAGTCATTCGTGGAGTTCGTTAAAGAAATAAATCTGGAGTGGATAAACTTATTTCTATGTATACTGATGGTGCTCCCTATATGGTTGGGTAAAGTAATTTCTAGGGCTTCTCCTTAAACATGAAAGTAGACCGGTCCGATGTTTTATTGCGAAATAACCACCAGGAGGCACTCTGTGATCAAACGTGTGGCGAGTAGCTTGGTGAGGAGTTGTCGGTGGTCAACCAAGTCATAAACTTATCAATGCTTCAAATGCTGCCTAGTTTAAATCACCCTTAGGCTATGTGAACAATAATTAGCCCGGCTGCTTTTACACAGCAATATGCGTCAGTCGTCAAGTACAAGGTGCTCACATTTTACTGAGCTAGATAACAGTGTTTGCATTTGAAAACAAGATGGAATCCTTTATTGGGGACATTAAAGTAGGTCGTCCTGCAGTCATTTTATTTTCAATTAATTACCCATCCACACGAGTGTGCAGTGGACAACGTCGACAGGACATGCATCCTTTATGTCTACGTCCGAGACTCTCTCATCTGAAGTCCCCAGAAATGTGTGTGGGTTAGTTCAAGTCGCTGAACAGAAGGGGTACACAGAAATGTACAGAAAAGAGAAAACGTCAACCTGAAGCCAGCATATTCTCAAGACTTGGAACTGGCTGATCGCTCTCCATATGCATGTGACCAGTTTTTACATCCGAAAAATCTTATTAAGAAGAATAAAAATGAAATTGTATAAATATCATAAATACCCCTTCTTTAGTGAGTGAGTGTGCTGCCTTTGTAACAATTATAACATCCTATTGATTCGCTGGGTAGCTTGTATTAGGTCATACTTTAGGGTGTCAAATTTGGACTTTGCGATTTTGGTTTTTATACAATATTTGTCAGTATTATTTGAGTGAACATAAATACACCGGTACACAACCCAATATTTCCACTACTCCACACACTCACTCACTTTACCTATAATAATACGGTAAAAACTCGCACCGAGTTCGGATAGGGACATTGGAGTAGCCGCCTATATAAACAGGATTACGTTCCAACAATAAATCAATTGTTATGTTAAGGTGCTAGTTAATTTTTAGGCTAGTAAGACTGCGAGATATTTAAACATCTTTTCCTTAAACGCCGGTTTCAAAAGGTCTTCAATAATAACAACCGAACACGAGTTGATACTGGAAGATGCCGTCGATAGAGATGCCCCAAAGACTGCACTCATGTAAATTCCTGCCACTCCTGGAGCAACTGTTGCGAACATGTACAATGAAAGGTATGGAATAATCTGGTCTAGCTCACCCACCCAGTCATTACTCCATGGGTCGCATTGCTCAAAATAGGCATATGCACAAAATCCAGTAAGCATAGTTATAACTGGGGTTACCGCGATCACACTACTTGCTATACAGCTGTTCTTAAGGTAACGTTACGAACGAAAAACTTGCCTACCAATTTCCGTGAAATAGTGAACTCGGATGTTTTGTTTCTGAGTGCGTTGGTTAGATTTAGTCAGAGTACCTATATTTTGAGCCAGGTTCGATAAGTATTTTGAATATTAATTTTGACGCCATTGTGTAGTGACAACATAACAATTATAGTGCACAGTGGGAATCTATACGCAAAAATGACTCAAATGAAAACGATGTATCATGGTCGAACTAATTTTTATCTATTTGTATGGTTAGTTATAATTTTCGCCTACCATTCAACT
The DNA here is from genome assembly GCA_004367975.1 of Mesochordaeus erythrocephalus. Classification (NCBI taxonomy): domain Eukaryota; kingdom Metazoa; phylum Chordata; class Appendicularia; order Copelata; family Oikopleuridae; genus Mesochordaeus; species Mesochordaeus erythrocephalus. The sequence goes on from SCLF01097918.1 coordinate 4,469, forward strand.
AGCCTAACATTTACAGTAATTACAAAAAATATTACAAAACATCGGCGTCCATAATTTTAGTAAAAGTTTAATGGGAAAAGTTTAGTTACTCAACTTTTTGCACTAATGACTATAACTGAAATTTTGTTTGATACTTCGTAAAACTGGTTGTGTGGCAGATAGTTTACTAGCTCAACGATTACTGCTTTTGGAAATACATATCATAGTGGTCGGTTCTATCCTCGCTATGGACTAAATATTTTCTTCCTGTTTTCTAAAATTGAACGTTACCAATTTAAAACCGTATTTACTAACTACATTTACAAACTCATTATCAAATTTCGACCGTACAGGACCACAACAGTACAATATTATCGTATGCGAGGAGATCTTTTTTAATTGCTGAAAATAATGATTCTACAGGATTTTATAGGGCTTTTGAACTACCGTGTTTAGACCCATTTATATTACCTTCTTCCGAAAGTAATAGGAATTCGATAATGTGGGAATTACTCGCTTGGGATTAATAAGATAGTTAGTGTAATATTATGGTGGTCTACATCGATATCAAGCATTATGATTCCAGAATGCCAGCCACCTCGTAATAAAGTAATAGGACAACTACGCGGTGCCCTTATAAGTTATTAGTAGATCCACCTATACAGGAACACTAGCGGTGTAATTGGCGGACCTCGCGGGCCGTATGCCGCCATTTATAGTGTATTGTAGTTGATTCACTTCGCTATTAATTAACCTATCCATTTGGTACACGTCGGCGGTGTTTGAAGCACGGTAGCAAAGCCTCCATGATGGTCAGTGATGTTGTTATTGTCATTAAGACGATACATACTTGTTTCATCTGCATTGACGTAAATTCCGTTACTTTCAAGTTTATTATTTTTGCTATCGCCGTAACGAAGGCAATGACGGTTTGAATGCGGTGAAATATATCCACATTCCGGAGTAAAATATGGCCAAGGTTGTTGAATTCACCTAACCAGTTTTTACCCATCGTTAGCTCAACCTGCATAACCTAATGTGCCTGCTTATTTCAATTATAAAATACGGCTCAGGAATCCTTCCCGTTGAGGACGGTCAAATTTCACCGTATGGCGATCCTCGTCAGCTTCATTTTAATTGTATAAATGTATGTAACAATGTTGCACATTAACCTAGTAAGGGTTCTGTCGTCCTTCCCCTGAAAGCGTAATTTAGGCACAAAACATATTATTTCGGTTGGTTGGTAGTAATGGTCCGACTTTTAGTCTCGGTCTCCGTTTATCAGTAGCCTTGGCTACTCCTATCAAATTAAGAATACGACGTCCATTTAGCGTGTAACCCAAACCATGAGATGGATTCCAGCAGTAACTGGAATAGAATAAAATATGCACTTTTGGGCTTCGGTGATAGAACTGCATGATAGATAACGTTGAACTTTGTACTGCTGACAAGTGTATGACGCCATCCAAGCTCCAGTACAATTGCCTATCAATACAGTCCAAAAGGTATGTCTGTACCGAGGATCGAGCTCGTAACGCTGCTCCAATCGGCCGCCCTATTGACGATTGTACTCAATGCGTAAAGATATACACTGCACATGGCAAATATTGAACAACTTCACTACGACCTATTCTGACAGGATAGTGAACAAAAATAAAGACGATTTCATTTGAAATGAGCTAGTATAGTCTAAATATTTGGCATTTCAAGGTGATGCCCTCAAAATTTAATATGCCATATGGCTTGACTTCACGATCAAAGTTTTACATTACCAAAAGTGCGTACAATTGTTTCTGCTCAAGTTATGGTAATTTTAAAAAGTGAAATTTAAGTCAAAAATGTGATTTCGTGAAGTATGTCGAAAGTATTCTTCTCAAAGGACCGACCCAGTAATAGGCCCCTGAGTAACAATTAACGTTTAAAAAAGGTCTTTTTCCATTTTTGGGGTTTTTTGGGGTTAATTGTACGAAGGCGTGTAATTTTGGACGTTCTGAGAACAGATTCGGAACCGCAAGGAAAAACTCTATTAGACCCACTAAGTCTCGTTAACCGATTCACCCCGGGTCCATGGCGCAAAGGTTCATTTAACCTTCATACAGTTAATCTCCAAAAACCCCTATTGTGAAGCCTTAAATTACCATAACTTGAGAAGAATCAATTGTACTCACTTTTCGTAATGTAATGCTTTGATCGTGAAGCCAAACTCTATAATGCCAAACTCTATAATATCAAATTCATAGACCCGTTATGTGAGGTGGGCGAATTTATGTTAAAACTGTCATTTCATGAAGTATGTCGGATTGGCTCGAAGGTAGGCTTATTCGACGCATCATGACTCAAGCTTGAATTCTTCTCAGAGGATCGACCCCGAATTCTTAATACTTTACCCCTTATAGGCCAAAAACTGAACCGAAAAAGGTACAAATTTTCAAAAAGTGACAAAATGACGAGTTTTTCACTTTTCAATTTTATTATGATTATTATTGTGCCACAATCGCAAAGTATGTTCACAAAAAATTTGACTCGAAAGAACTGCGTTAAAACTATATTTCAGGACGGTCAAAATCAACTATATTCGACCCATTTTTGTTTTTAGAGAGGGGGTAATGAGTTGCGGACTGGACCCCGGGGGAGGGACCGATTTTGACGCATGTGTATTAGTATACCTGTTTAAATCCACGCATCCCTTTGTTTGCTAATTGGGTCGTATTAAAACCGGCCTTCCCTTTACGAGACAGGCTGTGGAGCCCGATAAAGACAAAATAGGAATATAAGTTTTACACACCCCTGTAGAGTTTTCGATCGTGCATCTTTTGATATATAACCCGTTTTTTATCCTGATTTTAACCCGTTATCTGACCCGATTTTAGAATTTAAAGGCAAGTATAAACGGACACACACACAATTCTAGGGTTAGCTTTGCCGATTAAACAACCCGTCTGTAGTCAAATAATGACGTCTCTAGTCAAATAATGACTAAAATGTATGTTTCCACCTCAAAGAATGGAAGGTGAAAAACCTAATTATTAAAACCTTCCCAATTTATGCTACATATACGCTAGAAATATAATTCTTACAGATGACAAACAATTAAATTGCGATTCTAATGATATAAATATCATGCGCTTAAAGGTTGTTTTTATTAATATTGTTTTTCATCCTTAAAAAAATTAATATCAAAAGATGCACAATCAAAAACTCTGCAGGAATATGTAAACATTATATTCCTATCTTGTCTGTATCTGGCTCCACAGCCTGTCTAGTAAAGGGAAGGCCGGTTTGAAACGGCCCCTTGTTAATTATGTTTAATTATGCACACCAGAAGAGAATTTGACATTTTATAGTTCTCATTATTTCTAACAGTTGACGAAAATATTTCCATGAAATAGGTTGATACGGTGCGTAATTATTAAATCCTGAAAACGCCTCGAACTCGCAACCTTCCAATTTCTAGTTGGCTGCTCTACCGATTTAGCTAGATGACCACGGTTATACGTGTCACTAGGGATCGTGGCTGATCTATTTCAGCAAGGACTCCATTTTTGATACGGTGCGTAATTATTAAAACCCGAAAACTTGTTTGCTTTAACATTAACTTATACTGTGCAACAGTATATTTTGTAACTTACTATTTCATATCGTTAGAATTTCTACCGGCTAAAAGTTTTTAACCGTTCGAATAACAAATCTTATTTTTAGCGCTGGTTTTTTAACGAATTAAAGGTATTTTTTAAGTTCGGATGCTAATTGTAAACAAAATATTAGGGTGATCGTTTTTTGACAAATTTTGGGCTTTAAAGCCTTCATTCGGGTTTCACATAACTTAAATGGCCCTAATAAGAGATCTCGTGGGATTAAAAAAGGAGTTTAGTGGTGTGGGAATAGAAAAAGCGTTGAACACAACGCCGCCAGAACTAGTAAAGGTTCTGGAAAAAATAGAAAATAAAATACGTCTATTTCGGCGTATGAATGATAGTGGGGTAGAAATACGTCAATAACAGGGTTGCGCCAGGGAAAGTATGTAAACGATGAGTTGAAGGAAGATGACATAAAAGAGGTATTGATAAGTATAATTGAATCAGTAGACAAACAGGAGGACAAGAAACAGAAAAAAGAAGCGTTTTGCCAATTGACAAGATACATAAAACTAAAGTAATCCTTATCTGATCCCGAAGGAAATGATACAAGAGCCATTAGTAAATATCTTTGGACCTACTTGAAAAGGAAGAGGAATCAGTGGAGAAACAGTGCAAATGTCTGGATAAACGGAAGGCGCATCTGGCAGACACATTTTTGAGTAAGGTCGCCGCAAATGTGGTAACAGAAAAGGACGTGGTCCAGAATACCCAAGACGGGACCACAGAAGATATGTCCGCATCAATACGGACAATATCGTCCATACGGGCAACTAGGGCGAACAAGTATGGTCCAGGACGGGATCAAAGACGTTATCCTATGCGACCCGTTAGACACGGGGTTTCAATTCTCCGTATTGCCAGTAAAAACAGTACCGAAAACAATAAAATTAAAACCCTAATGTATAAGAATGGTAGCGTACATCGGGTTGGAAATAAGTAACATGGGATGTCAATCGGAAGATTAGACTGGAATCGGGGGAGGAAGTAAATCGTGTCTTTATCATATCAGAATTGCCGCTAATGCCAATAATTGGTAGCGATCTTCTGCCTCACGGTAAGTCTAGCGAATTTTGCTTGCGCATCGAAAAGAACACGGCAACGGTCGCCGGAAACATAATTCCAATGTAAACCAATATTGAATCTGAAGAAAAACTACTAAATTCCTTGCGCATTATCATGAATGAAATAGCCACTCGTAAATTGTATAAAACACAAATACAAGTAATTCTGACTAAGAATGAAAGTCCAAAACCGGCAAAGCTTCCGGGATTTGAATTTCACCTAAAGACGGAATGTCCAGTATCTTCAGAAAATTATAGGACTTCTTTGTTACTTTGTAATGTACTGAGAAATGTATTGACAAATAACAATGCTCATAAAAAAACCATCAGGTTATTATAGAGAGGTTGCGGACTATAGGGCAGTAAATACGGTGATTGAGAGTGATCATTACCAACTACCCCGTATACCAGATCTTATTACGTATCTGAAGAAAGGGAAGGTGTTTTCGGCCATAGATCTTTCCCAGGGATTTCATCAAATCCCACTATCCGAAGGTACGAAAAGGGTCCTGACGGCAGGAAATGAAAATGGGAAATTGCAATACAATTTTATGCCCTTGGGCCAGCATATTTCCAACGGCAAATGGACAAGGTGTTTGCGTCGTTGCCTTTCGGTGATAATATAATATATTGGACGAGTTATTGATACACAGTTCCTCAGTGGAATCAAATTTGAATAATCTGGAACGTTCACTGAGGATTATGAAGCAATTTGGACTACAAGTACATACGGCCAAACTATCTTGCTGTGTGCCATATGTCAAACTTTGCGGGCACATGGTGGAAAATGGCCGAGTGTGGGTAGAGTTGTTAAACCGAGTGATTATTAAAAAAGGGAGAGATTCTACCCTGAACAACAAATTGAAGTTAACCTCAGGCAATAGGTTTTCGATGGAAGGACAAATGGATGTGAACTTCAAGAAACAAGTTCATGCTATTGGAAATTGTATCAAAGACCACTCATATAATGCCAGGTTTATATTCATAAACTATACCACAGTGATGTGGTATTCTTATTCATTCGTATTCCTCTCGCTTACTATTTGGCTCATCTCCTATCACTTACATCAGTATGTAATAATATATAACAGTTAAGTTCCCAGCAGATTGGATTTGGATATGTTTCTAAACAATTATTATTAGCTATTAACTTTAACGCAATTTGCATTCGATCCTTAAGTGCAATATTCCATACATTGTTATAACCCTCAAAATCGATTGAAGCAACAATTATAATAGCTGGAAAACCGCTCACCATCCAAAGTGCTTGAAAAACATCTGTCCAAATTACGGCTTTCATTCCCCCAAGTGAAGTATGGTGTGAGTTAAATGTTGAAATTATACTTCTTCAGATAATATGACCTACTAACAAAATGCAAACCAAAAATGTCTTATGATTTCATGGACGGAAATTGTTGAATTTACAAAAGCCCCAATGTATATATTTTCACTACCACTAGTGATAAATGCCGCTTCCTATAATCAGCATCCAACCCGTCCACATCTAACTAGACATTGGGGTCTATATGATTTTCCATCACTCTAATTGACTGTACGGGACAGTTTTCAATAAATCAGTTCCATTACTTTTCTCTGGCAACTATATCCCGAAAGCGCAATGATACGCTCGGTAGGCGTGGGTAGGAATAAATAATAGAATAAGTACGAGACTCAAACTTATTTTTTTTAAGCCAAACTATTGTTTTGAACTATTAAATATGTGTTAGAAATCAATTTGACAACGCTTAGTTTGATCGCTACTGTAATAAAATCAGAGGAAATATTCTCAAAAGAAAAATACAATTAGATCGGCAATTAATCCTTAACAGTCACGCAGCGAGTCGTCACACGCATGACACCACGATATATGAAAGATTTTACAGAAATTTTAGTACAGCTGG
>SCLF01097919.1:0-19252 GCA_004367975.1 Mesochordaeus erythrocephalus
CGGGTTCGATTCCCGTTGGAACCGATTTTCAAAGTTGTTCATTAAGATATTCGGACATTCGGCCGTACCGTTAACACTATCTTAGACCGTAAAAATCTGAAAGGTTGAGGGTGTCCTGGGGGAAAATTCACTGTATCACCATTCTAACAGAAGTCACGGCCCGATGAAGGGTCAAATGTGTTTAAATAAGCAGACTATAGCATACGGTTTAATAAACAATGATTGCACCAATACCTAATTGTTTGACGTATAAACGGGGTTAACAGGCGCCTATGAGCAACCCTATGAACAATACCATTTTATAAGGAATAGCTCGTCATAATTAAGACGCAGACATCCTTGAATAGTAAAAAAGTGGAGTTCCTAAATGAGTCAAGTTCTAGGCCATATTTTTCTACCGAAGACTCAAACTAAAAACATGAATCTCTAGTTTTGTGGAGTTGAATTTCCAACAATTGTTGCGGTCTAAAAATTGCTACAAATAATTATACGTTTAATTTAGACCCAGTTTTGTGAATAACTATTCCACGCCTATGCGCACGAGTTAATGAATTTAGTCTTATCCAACGATAATAACGATTAGTTTTACAGAAGCTTTTCTTGAGAAATTTTATTCTTAATGCTCAAACATGGTTTTAAGAAATTAGTAAGTCCTATACACTTTACGAGTTTTAATTATATTTTGTATCCTATTTCCATGAACATCGCCAATGAAAACGATCGTTGAACTTTTGTCAACCGAAACAACGCGGTGGGGTGTTGACGGCGGCTTGAAGGAATAAAACAATCGTTTTTGCCCAGTGTGGAAGGCAGAATATGATTTGGTAGGAATGAACGATACCAGCAAAATATTGTATACAATGCATATTAAAATAAATAATATGAATATCTTTCGCGTGATGTAAGGGAGCATTCTGAAGGAAAATAACAAACTTATTGAAGCCGAATCTTATCTTTGTCATAACAGTGCATTGACGCTATTTGACCGTTTTTGCTTACGCCTAGTGGCCTACTCCTTACCACCGCTATTATATTTAGTCAGGTCCTATCGAAACATGTTCGCCATATTCCGACAGGGTATGATTAACTAATTATAAAAAGTGCTCAATGTGAATAAACTAAACTGGATAAAATATAATTTATGCTTCCCGTTTTCACCCTCTAACAGTAATGATTATAGTTATTATTATGCTATCAATCAATGCGTATATAATGGCGTATGTAATAACTACATTCCATTTAACGAAAACAGTGAAAGATTTACCACTATAGGGAAAACAGTTCCTCTGTACATAGTTGGTTTCAAATCGTTGCTCCACAAACAAAAATTCTCGATAACTAAAGTAGTTCATAGTAATTTATATTTAATGAATTTTGCAACTTTAGTTTAGTGAAACTATACTAATCCAACAGATTCATATGGTAGTTTCTTCATTTGTCTCCATTGCCTTCCTGCACTTTTTTCGTCGATATTTTATGCAGTTTTTAACAGTAAATCCTTAAGCTACGTTGGGATCCCACGTCAAATAACATCATTCCACAGTATGACGATTTCTTGTCAATAAAATTAAGGATAGCCATTGTTGTTAGCGGGCGGAGGGAGCGAAAAGTGTCATAAATGAACTAGAGTTGATGATAGTTATATTTCCAAACGCCGTAACTAAGCTATCGTACATTTTTTAAGTAAACGAAAACTTATTGTCGATGGTTTCAGCCCTAGCAGCATTGCACTACAAAAGTAAAGTCCTCGCATTCGTCTCCAAATTCCCGTATATTTAAATCAACCTAAAATACACATATTGGAAATTTAACTAACAATGGAGTAATAATCGGGAATTTATCACGAAGAGTCAGATATCAGCTTTAGGTGTTAACAGAGATACTGAGTGAAATGGGTAGATCAATTTCATGTATGACAACTACACCTCAGAATAATATAAATGAAAAAAACTTAACCCTGTCTAAAACAGTTCGACCATTTTATTATTATTTACTAGGTGGATGAGGCAGTGGTTTGTTATTATTCTATCATTGTTACGAAAATAATACGTAGAACAAATTGCAAGCTATTTATCTAAAAATGCTCATCAAACCGTAGTTTCCGTAGAAGTGCTGTATGCCAAATGAGGATACCCTTTGGTTCGTTTAATATTAGCTGACTAGCAAGTAATGGCAACATGTAAATTTATTGAGCATTCGATTTGAAATAATGATAGAACAGATTATTAAATTGCCGCATAAAAACGTTCACAGGCACACGTAACGCATGGTACCGTTATTGACACTAACCACAACTCTATTTAATACTACTTTATTATTAGTGATTAATTAAAGTGAACAAAACACTTATATATTAAGTTTATTTTATTAATGATTTGTATGATTGTATAAAGATAGCTATTTGTTATATCATGATATATCAGAAGAGAAATTTCAATGAGAAACGCTATTTTGCACTTCGCTGTCTAAACCATTCATTTACATATATACGGCTACAATTAGGCATAACTTTGAATTTTCCAATCATTGGAAAATCCACACATGTGTCCAGAGGTGTCCTCCCCCCCCACCCTAAAAGATGCAACTCAGAGGTTAACCAGACTTAACTAGTCTGATAGTGTTTTCTTGCGGTTTTTTCATCTCATTACAGAATGTCCAAAATTATAGTCCTTCCTACAGTTAACACTCTCTCGAATGTAGTTGACTCGAATATAGTTGAATTTGACCGTCCTCAAATATAGTTTTAACGCAGTTGTTTCCAGTCAAATTGTTAGTGAACATAGTTCGCGATCTTGGCATGTTTGCTAAATCATAATACGATCGAAAAGTGAAAAATTCGTGATTTTGTCACTTTTTGAAAATGTGTACCTTTTTCAGTCCCACTTTTGGTATTAAACTGGTCACGTGTTACGAATTCGGGGTCGGTCCTCTGAGAAGAATTGAAGCCCACTTTCGAGCCAATCCGACATACTTCACGAAATGACAGTTTTGACCTAAACCGGGGGGTCTATGAGAAAATCTATTAAATACCCCTAAAATTTGCAATGTTCTAGAGTTTGGCTTCACGATCAAAGTTTTACATTACGAAAAGTGCGTACAATTGATTCTTCTCAAGTTCTGGTAATTTAAGACTCCACAATAGGGTTTTTTGGGGGTTAACTGTACAAAGGATTATAATTTTGGACATTCTGTAATGAGATTAAAAAAACTATTAGACTAGCTAACTCTGGTTAACTTCTGGGTGCATCTTTTAGGGGCGGGTGAGGGCAACTCCGGACACATGTGTGCCAGTTTGAACTCTTGTAAAGCTTCACTATCAGGATTTTTTTGGGGAAAGAGGCACAGCTTGGTGAATGTAAGAACTGATACCGTTTACATGTTAGTTAGCTACGTTCCACGCGTGAGAAGTTTATGGAAAGTATAAGCGAATGCAAGTTTTAGGACACCGAGTGATAATTTGGATACATTTTTTTTGTCACGGTGTACAACCTGGCATTTTAGTCTGGTTGGAAAGTTCTCAGAAGTATCCTTGAAATTGACCTGGTCTAAAATTTTCTCCTACTTTTTTAAAATTTTCGTGGGCGGTACTGTTGATCACTTATACTTATAATAATTTATTAATAATAAGAATTTGGTCCAATTTTCAATTTTTTTTTATTTTAGTTCGGATTTCAAAATGACGAAAAATGATCACGAAATATGTTCAGCTGAGTGTCGATTTTGATCTAGTCACACCTATTTGTATTTCCTAAAAAACTGGATTGGACAGTTAATATAGCTCCAACTTGAAGCGAAAATAGGTGGAATATTTAAGTTCCATCATACACAGAACGTGATATTAAATTAAACTCTGATTACAAGTAAAGCGATGCAAGCCGGACTGCATATTATTTTACTATACAGAATTATCTTAATATTTGGAGAACTATGCTAATTTTAATAAGATGTCGATAGGCGTAAAAGTTCACGTACAGAAATATTCCCCGTTGGCTATATTCAGAGATAATGTACTAACATTTTATCAGTTATCTAAACCCAGAATATACTAAATTGTGTCATTAAGAAATAATTGCCTAACAGAATTTCTGTCCCGCAGCCAACATAGTAAGAGAAAATTAGACAGTAAAAATAATGTTGGAATTTTTAGCAATTAGAAGAAATTCCGATAATACTATTTTCACCATGCAGTTAAGGAAGTTGTATTCCAATGATTTGATAGCAATGTGTTCGTTAACTCAAACGCTCTTTTCGCTGGCCTAGGCCAACCCATTATAGATCGGCACAATATATATATTTGGAAACCTTATATTCACTAGTTACTGTGGATTGATGACTTTAAACTTACACTAGCGTCAAAAGTACCCCCGGGAGTCTAGAGAGCAAGAGGTCGGTTAACTGGACTTAGTGGGTCTGATAGAGTTTTTCATTGTGGTTCCGAATCTATTTTCAACATTATACTCCTTGGTACAGTTAACCCCCTCTAAAGACAAAAATGAGTCGGATATAGTTGACTTTGACCGTCCTGAAATATCGTTTTAACGCAGTTGTTTCGAGTCGAATTTTTAGTGCACATTTAGTGCGATTTTGACATGTTTTCTAAATCATAATAAAATCGAAAACTGAAAAATTCATGATTTTGTCACTTTTTGAAGATTTGTACCTTTTTCGGCCTATAACTGGGTCACGTGTTAATAATTCGGGATGGATCCACTGATAAGAATTGGAGCTTGAGTCATTACGCGTCGAATAAGGCCACTTTCGAGCCAATCCGACATACTTCACGAAATGACAGTTTTGTCACGAAATCGGGTCTATGAGAACGGGTCTATGAGAAAACCTATCAAATACCCTTAAAATTTAATATGTTATAGTGTGGCTTCACGAGCAAAGTTTTACATTACGAAAAGTGCGTACAATTGATTCTTCTCAAGTTATGGTAATTTAAGGCTCCACAATAGGGGTTTTGGGGGGTTAACTGTATGAAGGAGTATAATTTTGGACATTCTGTAATGAGATGAAAACCCGCAGGAAAAAACTCTCCCAGACTGGCTAAGTCTCGTTAACCGACCTCTTGCTCTCTAGACCCCCGGGGGGGGGACGTTTGACACTAGTGACTTAGTGTTCACTTGGTCTCGTCTTCGCACAATACACGTAGGTAGATTTTGAGGTAGATTAATCAATATTCAGAAAAGACCGCTCAGATCGTATTCACCGATTATATTATTACCCGATACAAAACAGTTATATTGTAATGGATAACAATAAACGTTTTATCAAAGTTGATCTGGAAAATATTCTCATGTATATTCTCATGTGATATTCTCTGGAAACTATTTTCCAGACAAAATAATCTACATGAGAATATTTTCCAGATCAACTTTGATAAAACGTTTATTGTTATCCATTATAATATAACTGTTTTGTATCGGGTAATAATATAATCGGTGAATACGATCTGAGCGGTCTTTTCTGAATATTGAATAATCTACCTCAAATTTTTACTGAACATATGCTGGAACCTTGCCGGGTTTAAGACATCGGATTCGGTCACGAAGTCAGATGGTCATAATATATTCACAATATTTCACATATCAAATGTTAAGGATCTTTGATAGATTTTCTCATAGACCCGTTATGAAGTTAAGTCAAAAATATGACTCGGTGAAGTATGTCGGATATTCGACGCGTCATGACTCCAGCTTCAATTCTTCTCAGAGGATCGACTCCGAATTCTTAACACGTGACTCACTTATAGGCCAAAAAAGGTAAAATTTTTCAAAAAGTGACAAAATCACAAATTTTTCACTGCTACAGAAACCCGGCCACGGTCCCAGCGACCACGAGTCAAAATTAACGATTTAAAAAAAGGTCTTTTTGGCCTCTGAGCGTTTTTGGTGGTTAACTATAGTAGGAGTATAATTTTGGACATTCTTAAACCAGATTCGGAAACGCAAGAAAAACCTCTGGCGTGAAACGTTTAGGGGGGGGGCTGGGACACCTCTGGACACGTGTTTGAGTTACCATTTCACTACACTCTAGTAGGCTGTTTTGCTATGACGAGTGTGTGACGGCCTGCATTCCGACAAGTAAACAATGACTTAAGGCGTTCGGTTTTGGTAAAGGGTGCAATATACAGAAGTCAAAGGAATAAACATAAATACAACATTACACTAAAATGCTTTATTATTTCGGCCAGCTAGATTAGATGTTTAATCGAGAGGATGCCGTGAACGTTGATATACTGGAAATCCAACATACTCGGAGTTGAGGGTATATACATATCTCCCAGGCAACCTTCCATCCCATTTTGTTCAGTGAACCTGTTTTTAAGGTAGTATAAATGGTACGGGAATTTTTGCAACAATTTTTAGACCGGGAGTACCGCCGAAAGTGTCAGCTCAAAACCGGAAATTTGTTATTTTGAACATCGAAGCACACCAAATTGTTGCCGTCAAAAATGATTCGAGATATGATTATTGCCAATTAATGTTATTGCTGCCAACCTCATTGAGAATGCTTGCGTATTATCCACTTCTCAGTTACAATATTTTTGAACAATATCTGGTTTGGAAATCGCGCCGAAAGTAGATAAAATTGTGTAATTTCTTCAAAAAATTTCTTCTTGCGGCTCCGAATCTATTCTCAGAATATCCTAAATTATACGGCGTATCGTTAATCCCCCCTAAAGACAGAACGTGAAAAAGACCTTTTTTGAAAAAATGTTAATTTTAACTCGGACTAACTCGAACTAAATTGTACTAGATTAGGTAGTATAGACGTTGGAAGTCACATGGTCCAACATGGACAAAATTGATTTTGACCGTCTTAAACTTTAGTTCTTATATAGTTGTTTCAAATCGAAACAAAATCTACAAGTGAAAAATTCGTGATTTTGACACTTTTTGCTATTACTAGCTTACGTGTTAAGAATTCGGGTCGGTCGAATAAGCCCACCTTCGAGCCAATCGGACATACTACCCGAAATCACATTTTTGACTTCTAGTGGCTATAACTACATAACGGGTTAGGAATTGGGGATCAATCATATGAGAAGAAATGTAGCTAGCATCAGTGCGCGTCGAATGAGACCAATCTGGGTGGAAATCAGACATTTTAAAATATTGTGAAAATTTTCAATTTATTGTGAAATATTTAAAACAAATAATCGAAGCATGTTTTTGATACTTTTATTGGATGCTCTGGGGCCTACCTATTCTAGTACAATTTAGTTAGGTGCCCCATGAGTTAAAATTACCATTATTTCAAAAAGTCTTTTAGAGGTGGTTATCTATACGTTGTATAATTTTAGATATTCTGAGAACAGATTGGGAACCGCACGGAAAAAGTCTATATGACTCACTAAGGCTGGTTAAGCTATCAGCTGACGCCCGAGACGGGGGGGGGTACTTTTGACAGGTGTGTATCAGCTGCTGAAAATATAAACTGCCTTACAATGCAAGCAAAGCGCAGGAAAAAAACAACTTGATTGTGAACAAGACCTATAGAAAAGTTACCTTTCCGATGCCGAATTCGGAAGATCGATATAATTTTATTTCTCTCTCCGGGTAAAATGGGATGATAGGATGTCTAAGGGTTACACGCATAAAAGGTTGCCTGGTTGATTTTGCATATTTTTCAAATCCAAGAAAACTCATATCCCACGAAGCAAAGACGGTGATTCGACGGTGACATAAAATGTGTAACCTTACGATTAATTTCTCACTCATTATTTTCCACACATTCAGAAGTTACAAGCTTGTATGTAATATTTCCATAAATTGCGAAAACTTTTTGAGTCGACCGACAGTGAATAGAGCGCAGGAGTTAAGTTTATTATAGTTATACAACTTTTACAGTCGTCTGTGCAAAATTGGAATGGCCGAATAAAGCCTTAACTTTGTAAATATCACTATTCATGATATATTCACATGATATACAGATATTTGTAGACAGGATTAGCTTGTATTAAAATTTATTTATCTAGGACATGAAATGCGTAATCAATAAACGCATTGACAATAATTGTCGAAGTAAATGGAAACGGTGTATATCACGACTTCATGAAGTATCACATATACTCAAGATCACTGAGGGGTCATTTCTAGTCAAATGATCTTGACACCAAAAATAGCGAGTCAGTCAGCGGCGTCTGGAAAGCAAGGTAGAATGTAAACACCTCGTTATTTGACACGAGATGCGTGGTCTAAAATTCGTTATACGTGTTTACCTCGAAGCTATTTGGTCCGTTTTATTAGACACTTGACTTTACTTAATTGACCTACCAGTTTTCATGATATTTTTAGATCATTCATGAGGATTTAAATCCATTTTAACCATTTAGACTAGAAAAGTGGTACAGTACAATCTCACCGAAGGTACTGTACCACCCAGAATAGGACCGTTTCGTCCCCAAGGGTTAAAGTGACGGGTCGTGCTGTTAAATTAACAGTAGCAAAGTAGCCCATCCCAAAATAAGGCACAATCACGTTATCTCCACTCAATAATTCTTTTTGTATCCTTCGTGGCTTTTTTGTCAACCAAATATAGGAATATGAAAATGTTACGCATTTAATTGTACGGTGGCAGTTTTCAAAAAATAAATTAGGCTCAGTAAAATGATTGATTTAATAATTTGGATCAATCTCTGCAATACTCAAGCAATTGTGAAGAAAGTCTGTATTTAAAAAGGTGATCGTGCATAAAACAAAAGCGCGTCAACATGAATGGGGTTGGAAAAACGTCATATAATATTCTGACGCTGAGGTAAGAACAAGGGATCAGGGTTTTATCACATGGGGTCGGATTTATGCTTGATAATTAATTGCCCGAGGTAATCACGTTCACATTTTAGGTAATATATTTTGAAAGGATAGGGTCGACACGCATGGGCGTTGCACATATATTTAAAATAAAACTTGTCACCAATCCTAGCGGTGGAACGATACAGTTAAGACGTCGACGTACCCGAATATTAACATTTGGGTTTAATTTCTATCGCTTGATAACACCAGTAGGCGAAATACACTGGTGTAAAGAAAATGGGAAATGTGGCGAGAGACAAAAAAATATGAAATCGGAAGGTGTGGTAAAGTAAACACTCTACTTGTGTTACTTTGGTGAAAAATTACCTTCTGGTGCGACCCCCTTTTTGCGAAGATTCGGACACCGTAAAAGTCCACCAAGTTTTTGGTCGTATTCTAAAGGTCTGCTCTCTGCCATATATATGAGCGGGATAAGTGATACACCCCCATTACGTTATAAACTGCTTCGAAGACAGTCCACATAACTAGCACTACTGATATTATTGTATAATGCTTTCGCATAAGATTCGATGAAACAAAGACAATTTTAAATATTGACCCAGGCAGAAAGTTGATTTAAGAGCAATTTAAATATAATAGATCGAACAGTATCGACATATACTGACATTAGACTGAATCATATATACCACTGATTTCAGAAGATGGACTTTCTCGTAATTACCATTATTCGTGAATTTTATAAAACTTTCAGGAAGGATGATAAAGGATATATCATATTACGCGGTCCTAAATAGTAATTTGGTTGTCTACATAACGTATGGGGGTGCATTTCGAAAATCGGTTTCGCCTGACACGACACCCTAGAAACAGTGATATCTACGATAGACTTTTGTGAACAAAGTCTGGAGAACTTATTTGGACATCAGATAAAAATCAGAAGAAGATTCTTATTACAATAACTTGAAATTAACTTTGAAGAAACATTAGTTTGAAGTGCCGACCCGCGGATAGATTAGATAACATTATAATTATGGTTATATTACTCAGAAGGCTCCTACAAAACGGGCAAATACCTCGCTTATCACCGCCGACTGAATAAGGGATTATGAAATAGTCTAAAATGGTAACAGCTTTGGGTTAATTAGCCCACCAATCGGTTCCACTTGCACTGCTGTTATTATAACCGCGATTACTGTAATTCCGGTTACTATATCCACTATTTCGGTTGCCGCCGCCACCACGGCCTTGTGTTCGGTAGTCCCTACATAGGAGTGTTCAAAAATAAAAATGGATTAAATGTTTCGAAAATCCAACTAAAAAAATATTTACATATAGTAACAATTAATTCAAATTTCGGGAGCATTTTCAGAACACTCTCCTGGAACCAAATTGACCGCCAAATCTTCTGCCACCTCCACGGCTCGTACCAGTTCGCCGATATGAAGAAGCGCATCGTTCCAGCCATTCTGGAACTTCTTGTTTGGCTTCTATCAGGAGATCCAGCAAGTCACGAACTTGGTACAGTTTTATCCTATAATTTAACTAATGCTGGATTCCAAAAAAACATACAATAAGCTCATCAAAATATGTTCAATTATTCGTTGAGGAACACCAATATAAATAGGGAAATAGAAAACTGTTTCTATATTTGAGTTTTTGTCATTAAAAAATGACGTTGCCAGACCGATGTTACCGACTCGACCAGTACGCCCAATCCGATGGACGTATTCATCAATATCAGAGGGCAAATCAAAATTGATGACATGTCGTACATTCGGAATATCCAAACCTCTGGCGGCGACCTGAATTAAATTATATGATTACAATAATAATAATTTATAAAATCCCGTAACATGGTAGAAAAAATGTGTAAGTAATTAGGTAAATTATTATTGAAGTTCCAACCACGTAATATCATACTAATGGTTTTTAACAATTCCATAAGTTATTCGAAATTGCCTTAGAACAGACCACACAAAACAATACTTATTACCACAAAAGCTGAGTTATTTTTAAACCAAACATTATTTTGTTCAAAAGGCTGAATTTTCCGATCAGTGTAACGAATATAATTTTATCAATGCCGTAGAGCTATAATCCACACAAATTAGTCTTGACGTACCGCAGTGGCTACTAAAATAGGTGTACGACCATCCCGAAATGTCTTCAAGGCTTCTTCTCTTTCCCTTTGATTTCTATCACCATGTATGCATGCAGAGCGATAACCCTGTTCGTAAAGGTAGTTATCTAATGAATCAGCGCCCTTATATAAGATAAATATAATTCACAAAGAGGATAACCAGTCCCAAAATCGTCCAACTCACAAATCTATTCCTTTTTTGTTTCAGTAAATACCAACGTTAATGATGATTGTTCGGTCGCATCCAGTAAGTCAGTTAAGAATTTGATTTTATCTTCTTCATCAACCCAAACAACTTAGTACGACGATCTTCAATTTATATCAAATAAAAGTCAAAATACACCCGCAACTCGCCATTTTCTAATTCTTAAAGCTATGCACAAATACGAGGTATATTTATATCGTTTTACCTAATATAACCTAAAGTAACGCACTCTAAACAGTGGTCTAATACGCGTAAAACTTGAGGTTATACTAGATATCGAGATGGAAGGTGGGCAGAAATCCTGCGCCTTTTAAAGATGTCTTTATTTATTCAAAAGAATTAATAAATAAATTGGTATACTTACCCATTGAAACCAAACCCCTATGTTGTTCAACTTCCAGGATTCTTTAGGTGTACTTTTTTAGGTATAACCTAAAGTAATGCAATTTAAACAGTGGTCCATTACAACTGCTTTTTTCCAGTTGTAGTGGAGTTTTCGTAGGTTTGAAGGACAACCCCAAGGCAATGATGATGAATGAACATTTTTCAACAATACATTATCCTTTTTTGAACCATAAAATGTGAATGGACCACAAAACGTTAATGGAAACAATAAATCTTTGTTTAGCTCTTGAATAATTAATTTTCACAGACTCCAACTTATCAAAATAGAACACCCGGTTCCGTAGTGAATGATGTAAAGATTTTGTGTCCCAAGACTTATTGTTCTTCCTCGGATGATATTAACGAAAAAGCAGCCTCAGAAAGAATACGTATCTTTCTCCTTGCAGCTTCACTAAGTAATCTATGCCCACATTTCGAATGATTTTTCCATGCTATGAATTGTAATCGCTTTTTATTTTCATTTAATTTCATCCCTCTAATTCTGAATTTCACCTTGAGACCATCTCCGGAACTTTTTTGAACCATAAATTCCTTATTCTAATCTATTTTTCTGGATGCTCTATCCGCCAGCTGCAACTTGTTCCGACCATCTCCGACCGTCCAAGTTTTCTTGTGTGTTTTAAATGGCACTCTTCAACTTATTACGGCGGCTTCCCACAATCTATTTTTATTTATAGTTTAAGAATAATTAGCCAATTCCGACTTCTTGCGACTGTCTTCAACAGCCAACGTTTTTGTTAACATAAAGGCTGCTGTCCGACTTATTTCGACTGTCGTTGACGGTCCAATTCTGTCTATAGGACATGATTGGTCCTTTCCGACGGTCACTATTTCCCTTAACGAAACTTCTTTTATCTTTTCTGTCTTCTTATGACTCAAAAAGTCATATTTGTAAGATAAGGATATGACGTATTCCGACTGTCCCCATTAGTATACCGTTAACTATGACGTTGACTACGAAGCCCGTTTCTGGCTTAATAAACTTGTTAACTAACTGTCTCCGACTGTATTGAACGGTTAAGTTCTTTCATAACATACAAACGTGGCTATTTTAGACTTCTGACGACCCTCTCGGACAGCCTAAAGAAGTAATTATTCGTCTCCGACAACCTTAATTTTAACATAAAGATGTAAGTTGTTATTCCGGCTACTTCAGACTGTCTAATTTTCACTCACAAATTCTAATTAATGGTTCACTAGCGACTCAATCCAACTGCGTAATATGGTCCAATTCAACCTATAGGAAATAATTTGTCATTTCGGTCTTCTTCCGACTGTTTAAGGCAGTCTACTTTTTCTCATCAGAACTAATTTCTACTTTTCACCATATGCTGCTGTGTTTCAGCTATCATTTACAATTTCGGAGTTAAGCCGTACTGTTTATAGTCCATCTATCAGTATAAATATCTTAGTTCTCCTAAGGTTATTATCCTGAATTATTAGACCTACAATATAGTGTTATATATTCCGTCTAATGAAACGTATGAACATATAAATAATATTACTAATCCGCGTTTCTTGCAGAAACTTCCTCTTATTGCAAACTTTACGTAGAAGTTAACCCGCAGGTTTTCTCCCTAATCCAATGCATCATCTTCCCTAACTGTTTCTCTTACTTCTTCGCGATTTTTAATAAAAAAGATAAAATACCGTTTTCAATTATCTGTTACCTTACCAATTTAAGACTAATCCGTTACGGTTACTAAATGTGATAACCCGAATACACTAATAGTACCCTAGAGTAGGCGTACAGATATGTATTTAACCGATAGATGCCATTTCGCTTTTTGCCCGTAGATACCTCACCTGACTCTCTTGAGGCAGGTCTAAACAACCTGCCATGCATATCTCTAGAAAATTAAGAAATATTTTACAACAATATTGTCAGCGTTCGATAGCTAAGGGTTCATGCTTTCAACTGATTTAGCTTGGAAATTAGTATTCTATAAGCCGCGTATTAAGCTAGAATGTAATTGCATTAGTTAATAATTCCATAGATAAGGCCAATTTTAAATGTCATGTTCACAGCCATAGGCTCTTACATAGGCTCTTACACTAAATGCAAGATACGCACGTGTTTTCTTCCCAGTTTTACGCGAAAAATATGCATGCTATTGTTTTGAAACCACCCTTTTCTCGAAGTAGTAATTCTCTAAATGTATTTAATGTAAAACAGCTAAAACGTTGCGTTCAAATTATAAACAACCTCGAATATAAAAAAATCTCCATACGAGGTAATGTGAATGCATAATTAGTCGTAGACATTTCACGTTCCGTTGGAAAAAAATTAGGTTAAGGTCATTTGACCACCTATAAGATGCATTTTTCGTCCGATTCATTATTCAGAAACACAAATGTCTCTACCAGGCTTGAAAATGAGGATTGAGAAAGTCAAGTAAATTAGTTTGAATCTACCAATGTCTGAAGGTTAACAATTAACCAAATGCAATAAAGTATTTTTACTAAACGCTTACTTAAATTGAATTTGTTTAATTGGTAGCCTTCATCGCTTAACCAATGATGTGAACGGGAGAATAAGATTCTCCCGTAGTACATTCAACTAAAGTACTAGAATTTCTCAATCCCAATTTGCAACCCTCGTTTCTTCTGAGTTGACAAGTATTAGACCGCTTCCTTTTTGTGTTATATTTTGGGACGTTGAACCAACCCTACCAACTGTTAAAAATATATATCGTTTCAGGAAGTCGCGGGCCAGCATTTGAATTTCTTTCGGAAAAGTTGCTGAAAACATAAGGGTCTGCCGTTCTTCCTTTCGTGGCATATTGTCCTTTTCAACAATTCGCCTGATTTGCGGCTCAAAACCCATATCCAGCATTCTATAATGTCAAATGTAATTTAATTTCGATCGACTTGGACTTAAATAATAAGACAGGAAATTAGGTCTCTGATTCTTCAAACTGAGGCTAGCTGTTAAATTTTGATTATTAAAATATATGTCAAATTCGAGTAAGTCAGAGGTACTAATCACGAGTTAATAATTAAGATTGCAGAACCAACGGTTTATAGGGACAAACAATCGGGAATATTTGTGTACCTATAAAGCGTAGGCTGTGGATATTATAATAAAAATTATTATAATATTAATAATTTATTATAATAAACATCGGACTAAAATAAATATCGTCGTACCTGTCAGCTTCATCCAAGCACAAAAATTTGCAATAGTCCAGTCCAATTTTTCCACGATCTAAGAAATCGACCAAACGACCTGGGGTAGCAACCAGCAAATGACAGCCGCGATCTAAATCACGCATTTGAGCTGAAACATCTGCACCGCCATAAATAACACAAGGTCGGACCTGTGACCTAAAATGAATTAATCGTAAGATTTTCTAGTCTGTATAAATGTAGGTATCCGTTGCCACTGGAAGAAAATTAATTCAGACCATCAATGCAACAATTATGAAAACAAATTAATTAATTAGAGATAACATTTAACTCAGAATATATAATAAACTCCAGGAGACCAGGTATTCTGTTGTAGTCACATGATGACTTGTTGCACATATTACAAATTATTTCTATTATATTAATTGGAACATTTAAATCATGAAGGCTACTGTTAGTTTCAACCAAGTTGTGTATGAATAGCTCCCAGGCATACAAAACGACCAAAAACGGTAATAGAGAAAACGTTGGTTATCAAAAAATTAATGTAGGTTATTTAAGGATGTGAGGGGCATCAGAAATATATAGTCTGATATAGAATTCATGAACAATCAACCTGTTTGCCTTTATTAGTTACTTGAAATTTAGGCAGCTTCTATTTTCGGCAACTAGTGGAATGTATTTGGGTCCCTTTCTAAGTACCTCTAGGTAACTACATTTTTTGAAGATACCTTTGTTGATATTTCCCATCTAAAAATGTTGCAAAAAATTCTTCGTACAATTTTGTGTGCATCGGAGATATCGTTCTTTGAGTTTGGAAATTTATCGGTAATAATATACGCGGGTCTCTAACGGCAACTGATAGCCGAATCAGTCCTCAGAATAGACAAAATTATACGTCGTCGTACAGTTAACTCTCCCCTAAAGACAACGTGAAAAAGACCTTTCTTTAAATGTTAATTTCAACCCGTTGGGGCATGGCAGTTCACCGAACTAAAATGTACTAGATTAAGTAGATCCCAGGGTTTCCAATAAAAGCATCGGAAATATACTCGAATTTGTTTGTTTTAAAGCTATGGACCTTGAAAATCATCGCCCAAAATGTACAAAATTGACTTTGTGCGCACCAGAAATGAAGCCGACGTCCGTGCGAGCCGAATGATATCAAAATTTTATGGTAATTTAACAATTTCACAATAGTTTAAAATGTCGGATTTCCCCCAAATTGGTCGCATTCGTGGCGCACGTATCCAGTCTCATAGGATTGACCCCGAATTCCTAACCCGTTATGTAGTTACAGCCACTAGAAGTCAAAAATGACTCCAGCCTCAATTCTTCTCAAAGGATCGACCCCGAATTCTTAATACGTGACCTAGTTAGAACCCAAAAATTAAATTTCTAAAGTACAAATTTTCAACAAGTGAGAAGAGCTTCAATTCTTCTCAAATGATCGACCCCGAATTCTTCAAATTTTCAACAAGTGACAAAAATCACGAATGATTCACTTTTCTATTTAATTATGATTTAGAAAACATGCCTAGGTCGAAAGGTATGTTTGGTATAAATTAGACTCGAAACAACTCCGTAAAACTTAATTTTGTACATTTTGGACAATGTGATTTCGAGGTCCATAACTTTAAAATATGGAATCGGAGTATGTTTTCGATGCTTTTATTGAATCAACTTAATCTAGTACAATTTAGATCGGTGAGCTGCCATACGCCCACGAGTTAAAATTAACATTAAAATAGGTCTTTTGACGTTCTATCTTTAGGAGGGATGGTTAACTGTACGACGACAGTTGAACTGTAGCAAGTCATTATTATTCGAAAATGCTAGTCAACGTGGTCATTCGTAAAACCCAGCTTTCTTAAAAAGTAAAAAATGTGTTGTTCGTCCACCACCTAAGGTACTAACATTTGTTGCAGAAGTGTATCTACTAAAACTCATCCCGTGCAAAAATAACATGAATTATTTCCAAAAAATAAATTTCCATTTTTTAGTAACACTTCCTGTAATAGTTCCGGCCTAAAATTGTCGCAAAATATTCTCCGTGCAATTTAGGGGGTTTTGGGAGAGATCTTACCTAGCTCTACTTAGTTTCGAGAAAAACGAAGCAAAAGGACGGATATCTCCGAGGCAACTATTTAAAGAAGTAGCTCGCGGGCAACTAAAACGCCAATTTCTGCCACCGATATACTTAGGTTATCTAAGCAATTAGTGTGGATTATAAAAAGATATGACTGCCATTATTACGATCAATAGAAATACAATTAGGAAGAACATGTTCTGTAAATTGCTCAATAACGGACGCAAAAAAGCAACAAGCTGCTTCTGAATTGTAACTTTATTTTCGTCAGTTTAAGAAAAAACGTAAATACATGTAGTATGAGTTATTCGTGAAGTTTTTACCTTCAGCTGGTTGCTTCACAGTTTTAAGAATTTTGAAACAACCAGCAGATTTTATATACAACTAGTTCAAATACTTTCAAGCAATGAAATTTTCCATTTGCAAGGAAAATGCTGCTGCGAACAATGAACCTATCCCATACAAGCAGCGTTTGTTCCCTTTTATCCCGTAGAAGTTATTACGTACCGAAATAGATCCAAATATTTATGTTCAGACAAACGTAATTTTTGTAGCAAAAATTTCCCAAATCTTTATTTGGCACGATGGACAACTTATGATTAATTGAGCCTTATTTATTCTTAACATCTTTACCTTGAAGCAAATGCTGCTGCAAGCAGCGAACTTATCCTTTGCAAACAGCTTGTGTTCCATTTTGTACCGTAAAAGTTATTGCGTATTGAATAGAAGTATTGAGTATCATAATGAAAATCGAACATATACCGTACCAAAAATCGAACATATACAGTACCAAAAATCTCCAAAACTTCATTTCTGACATATCTAGGCAGTTAACTTTGTCATTCTGCGACTTTACGCTTCATTTTCTAAAGATGGGAAGCGTTAAGTGCTAACAAGAGAAAATCTCGATGTAACATTCAGACTAATCCCCTCCCAGGTGTATGTACATACACCACTGGGGTTCCACCAGGAACATTAGTACTGCTTTATGTTTCTTCATTAATGAAAATTTAATCGGGTAATCAACATCTGGTGATTTATTATTACCTCTCCAAGCTGTATTTACATAGATCAACCCTTATACATTTCTGTAATTCATGAAACATATTTTATGAAACTTCTCGTTTTCTAGAAGGTCATAAATGATTTAGTAAATTTAAGCTAGGTTCAAACACCAAGATCATCTCGCAAGTTTCTTTGAGTTTCCCTTATCCATGCCTGTGTTAAACCTAATTTTATATGCATAATTCATAAACGTGTTTTAAGAAATTAAGCCCTAAATTTTTGAAGCAAAAATCAAGTTCATAGTTTTAATGAACGGGTTTTTAAAAACCGCGATAAATCTGTGTGAACCTCTTTGCAAGTTTTCTCTCGGTTTCTCTTATCCGTCTTGTCTAATATCTTGTTTTATGAATTTAATTCGAAAAAAGTTCGCACTTTAAATTTCTCGATTAAATTCCATAAATCGTTCAACAGTAGGCTGACTTGATGTCAGGCATTTCAGAAATCGTCCCGCATTTGACACAAATAGTACTATTATTGAACCGATACGGTCCCTCAAATATATTATCTTTGTATAGGATTATGTACATCCCATTTTTGAGACAAATGATACAGAGTTATACACTACCATTTGAGATAATTGTATTGAGATAAAGTTACTCACCCTAGATTTAAGACTATTTTATTGAGTTATAGACCCCATTTCTAGACTAAAAAGTGTTCTGAACCCATCTGGTCACTCTATTTTACAGGAATATATGGATCCAAAAATAAGTTAAAATGGGCGCGCTTGGATTTCTTAATTTTTATTGATTATACTGAATTCTTTGTAGCTTTCCTGTAGTTTGGGAGGGGGGTAGGGTGGTGAATTTGACACTTGGAGAATTTATACATCAGTTGTTCATTCGACACGAAATTGTCGAATTCGTACTCCAGTTGTTAACGCGACATAAAATTTCGAATTCCGTTTTTTTAAGTGTCGAATTCATTCGATCCCTGCAGTTTAGTACAGTCCCTACCCCCAGTTAGTTACGAGAACTCGTTTGAAAACCTGTAAATAACTGGGGGTGTTCCGAGTTAGTTACAAAATTTTAATTCTATTGATAAGGTTTTATTGGCAGTTTAACTTATGTTATTTTTTTGTGAAAAAATCGTTTTTTGCTATTATAACAACTTCGTCGCTAAGAGAAGGCGCTATATCATCCAAATCATTTCCCCCTAATCCATCATCCTCGAGATCATCTTTTCGTAACTGCAATATTTGGCGAATTCGATCATGATCACTTTCGTCTGCATCTATCAAACCAGATATTGGTTAACCAAATGATTGGATTTCATACTATATTCAATATTCAGTATATTCAATATATCGTTTTGACAGAATGGTTTGTTGTAAGTCCGCGGTGGTTAAGAAAATGATTGAATTTCATATTATATTCAATCATTTTGAATATTTGTTTAACCACCCAACCGGAAGTGTTATAATACACGTCAAATATGGGATATAACCGCTGTCGTAC
>SCLF01098030.1:0-11047 GCA_004367975.1 Mesochordaeus erythrocephalus
AATATAATATTAACATATTATTAATACCTTATTATTAACTACTTTTTATAATTTTATTACGATGTATCAAATTGGAGTCCACGACTTCCACTTTAACAATCGTAACCGTATATTTTATCATACTTTTCTGATCATTTTTCGTTATATATCCCATACACAACCGTGTTCTATGCATTGACTCATAAATTCTTAAAAATAATATCCCACTTATAATATTATAACGTAATTTTCAGATTATAAGTCAACTCTGCATAGTCGGCAGACTGTATGGCAAGTCAGTGACCACCAATGAAACAATACGGATATGGCAATCCACCGCCAGACGGTCATTGATTCCCTTGATGGTCGCGGATGACTTCATGCTGCCCGTTATCCGGCGCATGCTTAAAGTTCCGTTAGTATTATATCTCTTATAATAATTCATTCCCTTAAATTATATCTAATTTTTAACTTCCATCTTATTATTATAAATTACAGACGTTAACACTTCCCATTATACAACATTATAAACGTACAGTATTATTATATTCTATCCAATTTTTCATATAAAGTTACCAAGTGTATCAAACAGAGTCCTTATTTATTATTGATTCGGTAATCTCCTTAAATATATATCACATATTAATATAAATCCTAAAGTCTTCGACTCTGTTTTCCATGAATTTGAACATGTATAGTGAATTGCATCCCTAATTTAAAATATGTTAAAGTTTGTATAATTATGTGTTATAATCCTTTGTCGCATTTACTATATAATAATTCACCCCATATATTATACTATAAGCGCCACAATGTATTTATTAACTTCTGGGTTACATTAAAATAAGCTACATATATAGCGTATCAATTGGAGTCCTCAACTTATATCCGACAATATTCGACCCATTTCACATCTTTATAAAAATCAAGTTATATATCTTTTTATCACTTTATATTATATTCACCTTTTTTATATTGTCCCTATCCTAGATCCTCCAAAAAAGTTTATAATATTTAGACTAATTGACTTTACATCTGCTTCCGAGTATAAATCTATATCTCCTAGGCTACCAGAAAAAGTCAAGCAATCCGCAACGGGACCATATTGTGTTGTGGATTTTAGTAAGGATTGTGAGGCCGAGGCAGAACTTTCGACTGCTGAACTGCAAAAATCCGGTCTTATAAGGGGTCTTTGTACTGTTGAGTCCCGTAATGCACAGCAGTGGTTGCGTCAACTAGCCAAGAATTTTGGCACTGCCAACTGGCAGGTCATACAGCTACGCTCCACACACTGTGAACGTAATGACCATATGGTTCTCATGTGTAACTGTCATGATTGTACAGATACACTTGGGAATATGAGTTTCACTATTGAAAACATATCTCCAGACGCCATCATGGAGACCATATTAGAGTTTTTATGTTCTATTGTATCAGGAACTTTATATAAATAATATATCGTAATATGTTTGTTATTATAAGCTATTATTTTAACTCCTTTATATTTGGTAACTTATATTATTAGTATCAATTTTTGAGTCCTCAAATATCTGTCTCGAACTATATTCAATATTTATAAGCTCAATTATTATAAAACTATGTATCAAATTTTAGAGTCCTTAAATATATATCCTATATTCATGAACATTTACCTCATCGTCATATTTATATATTTTACAGACGGAGAATTGACTAAAGACGGCGGACTCGTATTTCTAAATAAAAAATATAAGCTAGAGATGTTAGAATCAGAGGGCATAGACGTTCCTCTAGTCACAAAGCGTTATAAACACGTTTCTCTAAAATTATTGCATGCGAAAGAGTCCACCTGCGCCAGAAATTTTCATACAACCAATATATTGTTTACGGTTTTAAATCTACTTTTTTCTAATATAAATATTATTGAGCGAAACTATTGCTTGAATTTTCAAAAACTGCGCAGGTGGACAAACCGCCTTCTAAGATCAGCGCACATATTGCTAGGCAATAAAGATTGGGAGGAGATCGTTACCAATCCCAACACCTACTTTGCCTGCGATGACAACCTCGTCTTGGGTGCCAGTTTGCTGCAGTACTGCATCAAGCAGGCTGAGTTGACACAGACTCTATATCAAAGGAAGGTCTAATATTATACGAATTTATAACAATATATGCTTAGAGTTCGTTTCTCTTTGTACCTCAGTTACGAGAATGTTTCAAGAAAACATCGTCTCCATATTTTCCAGTATTTCTATTAGCTTATGTCAAAGTTTTGGTGATTATTATTGATTTATATTATTTCAAACCGTCTTATAAAATTTTTAATATATTACTGTTGTGATTTTTAAAACTATCAAATATTGTGTATTTAAGCATATATATTATCGCACTAAATTGTATACTAATTTCTTGAGAATTCATATGATTATTAACGTAGTAATAATATTTATATCCTATATTCTTATGTCATACATTTCTATATTAATAAACCGGTTTAGCTGTATTTTGAAACCTACAAAGTTCCCCCAGAAACCCTTATCCAAGAACACAATTAATTTCCAAAATTGTTGTTCTAAATACGTTCACATGGGAGCCAATGCACCCTTACTATAACCACGTTTGTTTGACGTAACCAATATATATTATTTATAAGTGTCCTAAAATTTTATACTATTTTTTATATTATATTTATCCAAGCCTATTATACGTTTCTAAAATATTGGCATATTTACATATTCTACAAGAATTATATTCCCTAGCCACTAGAGAAGTTCGTTTAAGGTCATTTGAGGTTGCGTAGTGTATATTGTATGTTTTTTCTTATAATTATTAAACTATATAATATAATAAAAGAGCATATCCCAATCATCATTAAGCTCAGCATTTTTACATATTCACTCAAAAATGATAAAATTAAATTCACAAATTCTTACTCTAATTAGTGTATTTTATATGTTATTTTCTTATAATTTTAAACTATATGATATATTACCAGAGCATTTTCAGATCATTATAAAGCTCAGCATTTTTACATATTCCACAAAATATATTCTTAAAACTGATGTCCAGAAAACTTCTAAACACAAGATTATTTATTTAAACCTATAAACAGTCGTGGGGACAGAGCACACCTGAAACAGCTGTATGACGACATCCGCAACATCACCACAATAAGGCAATGCTGCGTTTCAACCGATTGTGATGCTAATAAGCTACGATTACGATCAACCCTTAATCATGTTCGTTTTCTTATAAATGTTTCTAATTGCGCTTCCTATATGGAGTCTCCAAAATTATTATTAGAAGTAGATCACCCCGTAAATTTAGATGAGGAGGTTTTTATATTATTTCTAAATCCCCCTTCCGATGAAGAGATATTTACTGATTTCTACACTCTAACTTTTATCGAACAATATAAGGATGCAGGCGACGAGTTCGACATAGAATTTATAGACCCTGGTTGTCTATCCGTTCCCATACCAGCCAATCACTTAGTCGTAAATCGTGCTTTACATTTCATGTGATCTATTTTCAATATAAATTTATATTATAAGTATGTAAAAAACAGATGCCATTATTATTATCAGTTTTCAGCATCTTTAGTCGATGTTTTATGTAATTCTCTGATACAATTTAAATTTCTATATTATAAAGTCTCCACATACTTCCGTATGCTTTATGATTCACATATTGCTTATATTTTCGATATATTTAGTTTAGTATCATATCGTATTTATGAGTATAAAAACCAATGACATTACCGTCTCACAATAATGGTGCATTTACCAATATTTATCAATATAAATAATATAGTATAAGTTATACACCTAAGTCCATACCAATGGTTGTCTACTTATTATCTGCCAATTTCTGCACACCATATAATATTATTTCTCTGCATGTTCAATGTATGTCTGTAAATAAATATTTTTTTGGAAATTTTTGCATTCTTTCATGTTTTTATATAGTTACTCGCCTAACCCTTAAAAAGGGTTGCCGTTTATCATTTATAACCAGTTCATCGCGAAATCTGATCAAAGTTCCAATTCAGAAACCGCTGTCAAAATCGGCAAGGAAAATAATTATGAAATATTCTAAACTTTAAACTTCAAAAATTTTATATATATATAGTGTTTAACCCATGCGTTTGCATAATCGGCAAGGTTCTTATTGTCCAAAGAATTATATTCTACGCTTTATATTTCAGAAATTTTTATATATATAGGGTTTAACCCCTGCGTTTGCATAAAGCCCTGCCAAAACTTCCAACACACCATATATTTATAAATAGAGGGTATTTATTTTACTATACATGAAATAAGTGATTCCATTATTTTATTCTACAATTCTATCAATCCGGATCACTCATTGACTATAACAGCAGCTGAATGGTTGGACATAGGGTAATATCGGCCACATTATAAACATAGCCCACAATCTACACAATATCATGTCCAACCCGTCGTCTTACATATCTGACATTTCTCACCAATGAGACTTAGTAAGTCTTATTACGGAGTTCATTTCATGCAAGTCCCAACCTCAACAGATGTTTATATATAAAGACTATGACATTATACCGTGGCACACTCATGGTATGACACTGTATAACATCATATAAATTAACGTTTTTATAAAGTTATTATATTTAGATCAATGTACATTCTTATCGACATATATGCAGATCATCATTCAAGAGGCACTTTATATAGGTTATCACTGCAGACAGTTAAATACAAATCATGCATTCCATACAGGCGGACAGTTAAAATTTACACAGCGATATAACAGTGTTCACATTTGACCGTTCAATTATCTTTATACAAATATAAATATAGCAATGTAATTACATAGAATATCCTTATAAAACAGCTTAAATCAAGTGAACATAATATATAGGTTATCAGCCTATTATATATTATTAATGCTATGAAATATTGTTCAATCATTCCGCTAATCGCTGGGTCTTCTTATCTTATGTTCCACCGCACCTAGAATATTATACATTCATATTCACTGCCCATTTTACCCACGTTTATACCCCATAACAACTTCATCAGCCTATAATATCTTAAAGTCATTTTGTTACGTAATTATTATATATATCTTTTTATCCAGTTATTCATGGATATTTTCATCTGTATAGGAAAATTTCTCACAGGTATAAGAACTGTTTTCTAATGTTACCGTATTTCATCCAAATTGCGATATTAAATCCCTTTATCGGTTATTATAAGTCAGTATCACCATTGTATATTATGTATATTATATTATTACGTATTATTATAAACCCCCAATCCTATCAATATTACTAGAAGCTATAAATTAGTGTTGACATTCTGATAAAAGTGATTCTTGTGTTTGTAATTCGAATTATTAAACTTATATTTTTGCTAATCATCATAAACATTATCAACAAGGTCTTTGTATGACGGAGCATAGAACGGAGAAAGATCAGCCATAATTCTAATGGACTTATCGTTTAATGTCATAATTTTTTCCATGCTCACATTAGCACTCAACAAACTGATTATATTGTCTGCCATAATATTCAGTTTTTTCTCGTTTATATTAATGCCGTTTTTGCAGAATGAACATGTTTTATAAGTTAGGTTTAGATGGTGGTAGCATTTGCTTGACATAAATATTGCCACTTGCACATCAAATAATTTGGAGCCAAAATTTTCTCTAATTAGTATTGGTAATTCATTAAACCATTCGTAAAAAACGGCCGGGAATACGTTGCATTCATTTGAATTTTTATAAATTATATTTGAATTTTTTCTCATTTTGGGTATCCTATTTCCTTTTTTCCTCATTCTATCAAAAATGTCCATATGCGATCCAAAATTAGATCCATCATTATAAGTAATTAAGTCAGATATAACTTTATACAATTTTACTGGGCTCTTATTACGAACCACTCTATTTAATGTACATAGTCCTAAATTTTTTAAGTATAATTGGAATTGGGCACCATTCTGAAAGTCGTAATAAATTTTTTTGCGATATATTATCGTCCCTATTTAATTTAATATCAAGAATGGCTCTAATTTGGTCATTTAAAATTTTTGGTACTCTTGTATAATTAGCTTTTGTCCAGGGGGCCTGTATGCCTAACCCATATGTATAAAGTCCCGAGGAGCATGAAAATGCTATTTTTAAAAGTTGTCTTTTTGTTCCCATGTTCTTAAGATTTTTTATCGAATATATCTGGGATTTTAATTTACTTATAATATGTTCATGCTGTGGAAGAAATTTCAAGTCCTGATTTATTCTAAGGCCTAAAATTTTTAGTTCAACACTTTGTTCCAAATCACCTATATTAGTAGCAACTATATTTGGAATTTTTTTCCTCTCCGAAACGTTTCCTGATATCATAATTTTGGTTTTGATTGGATTGATTAAAAAACCACAGTTTCTCATAAAAATTGCAGTTTTCTGTAACATATCATTAAGTTTTATTATAAGTCTATCTCTGTCAGTGTCCCATACCGCTATTAGACTATCGTCAGCGTAGCATTGAGCTACGCTGCCTGAGTTAATATTATTAGAATCCAAATTTGGCACAACAAATTTTATAAATCCATTGATTACCAAATTAAAGAACAGAGGCGAGGTTGGTTCCCCTTGTGCGACACCTACCAATGGAATATCAAATTTTTTAGATTTTTTCCTCCGCTTATTAAAAATCCTGATCTTTGTCTTAGTAGTGAGTCAAAAAACATCATTGTGTGACTTTTACATATTTTATTTAATATTTTCTTAATTATAGTGTGATTCACGCAGTTAAACGCACTGCTCAAATCTATTGATACAATTATTATAACACATTTTTTGTTGATATTTGATAGATTATAAATTAAGTTAGCCACTGCCATATCACAACCTAAATGTTTCCTAAATCGAAATTGATTATTATCGAACATATTTTTATTTTCACAAAATTTTTGAAGGCGAGTGGCCACTATTTTCATTAATAATTGCTGCTCTGGACAACCAACCGAAAGAAACCTACGATTTTTTATATTTTTTATGTCTCCCGGTTTTAATATCGCAACAAATTTTGATGTAAGAAATCTATCTGCAAAAACACCCTTATATAAGTACTTTATAATAGCATCAAATATTATCTCAGTATATTCCATTGGCAGTGAATTGAATATTTCCCCATTAGTATTACCATCTATGCCACGAGTAAATGGTCTAAGTGATTTCAAACATTGCATAAATGATTTACTCTGGCCATCCGATTTATATTTATGGGTTAAATTATTTTCAAAAGAGAATTTATCGCCTTCCAATATATGAGGTATATAAGTAGTTACATCAAATGTGGGAATATAGTCTTTTGTATGTTTTATAATATTATTCGTCATATCCTTATATTCCTCGGATAATTCGTTTTCGTCATATGTTTCTAAGTTTCCAGAGTTAATTCTATCATTTGGGTTAAGTTTCTTATTCAATTTAAATAAGTCAATGTTATTGAAAAACTCAACCACACCAGTTTTTTTATAAAAATTCTTTTGTCCCGGAAATATCTATTATTAAGAATTTTTTTGATCTTATTTATAGTATTAAAAATCGTATTTCTTGTTTCAAAATCATTCGTTTCTTCCATAGTTCTATAAAAAGCGAATATAATATTCTTCATTTGCCTAGTCTCTGAACTTATTACTTTAGGGTTAGTAAAAATCGGTATTCTAGTAGCGGTAATTGGTTGCATAATTGCTGCGATATTATGTAAATATTCGAATAAGTAATCCGCACTATAGACTTTTTCATATTTTATGCAATTAATATTAACCATTTCAGACTCATAGTTTTCAGCCATTCCGATATTGTCATATCTTTGCACTCTGATAAGTTCCTTACTTAGATGATCCAATAGTGAGCGAGCTAATTGCCTAAACATTGGTTTATTCAGCGGTGGTCGTTTATCACAGTTAATGAAGCCCATAATGTCATGTTTGATACAGTTTATATTTAACTTAATCATATCGTGTCCATCGTTGCCGATATTAATTTTACCTTTATAGTGATTTATTGTACATTCCATATTTTTTATAAACATTATGTCAATTTTAGATGCGCATGTTTTTAGTGCTTTGGTTAATTTAAAAAATGTAGGAATAGTTATCATATTAATATAATCTTGCTTTAATAAACATCTAATATGTGGAATAAAAGTTTTTTCATACACATTTCTGGCCTTATCTATATTGCCGGTAAGATCACCAGCTATAATGGATGGGATTTTTTTCTGTAGCTTAATAATAGATTCTAAGTTTTGTATAAAGTATTTTTCACCCCCAATTCCTATCCATTTATTTGACTTTTCAATTGGTCTATAGAACACTGTGAAGTTTATAGTTTTATTTTTCAATAATTAATTTTTTTTATAAATTTAGAAATATTGTTTTTAAATAAAATCATACTTAAAATTGTACGTTTATTATTAATCACCGTGTAGTCATGTGCTATATAATTATAACCTAATGGGATAACTCTGTTTCCTATCAGTTCTTCTTCTTTAGTATCTAATTCAGATAGTAAAAAAATGTCAATTTCGCCAAACATATCAACCAATTTTTGTAACTTAAATATGATGGGCCTATTTATATTAACAGAAATGACTTTAAGAGTGTCGGAAATTGTATTTTCTAGATTTCTTGGTGGTTTTGAGCAAGGTATTTTTAATTTTGCATCATTAATCACGATATGGGCCTCATTAAGACAGGGTAACATTTCGGACTGAAAGATAGCTCTCTTGCTTAGATTAAATTCAACATTTGGAATTACTGGTAATGGCACCACCCAATCCTCATTTATTTGTCCATTATCAATAAGATTCTGTTCTATATTATAATTTTTGAAAAATTCAATGTTCTTTATATTCGTTTTACCTATATAAATACTATTAGGATTAAAATCAATTGTAATTATATTATTCGATGAATTTTTCTTGACCGGTGAAATTTTCTGAGGAAGTTGGTTATCCATTATAAAATCAATATTATCCATACACGGCACGTCTCCCAGCTGAATGGCCTCAACATTAGTCCGACCTAATTCATTAATATGCCTTTTCTCAATTACACTTTCATCATTACTATGTGGCGTGGTTTTAGGAGGGCATAGATCCTTATAAGTTATATCATTACCGTTTATATTGTCATATCTATTGGAACGAAGAACCATGTTGGTAGTTTTGCGGACTTTTGTAGCGTTTATATTCTTTAGTTGATTCAGCTCCGGTCGTAACAGAGGCACTTCTTGGTCTTTCAATGGAATTTGATCTGATAATTTGCGTGTGTTTAAGCTCAGTGTGTTATTGTGATAAATATTATTATTTGCAGTATAGAGTCCTGCATATTGATTAGTAATGTTATTATTCATAAAAGTTTTAATTTTATTTCTAATCTCTTTTATATTATATATTTCTAGTTTAATTGAAAGTTTTATAGAAATTTTATATATAATATCTTCCAATATAAAATATAAATCTCTGCTAATAGGGGGGCATTGATTTTTTATAGATTTATCAGATAAAATTATGGTTTTAAGAGCTTTAACATTACCAAGGTTAGCCATAATATTTTTCATTCTGTCAATTATAAATATTGACTCATCGATATGTGCCATACCATACTCCGTTGGAGAACAATCTATAATACATCTAAGACTATACACTATAATTTTAGGGAAGCTATAACACCATGAAAACCATTTATTACGCATAATGTCACAGTTAATCTTAATCCGTTTATGGCCGTATTTATTATTGTTATAGATTACGCCGCCATCCCCCGGTCTCCATGAATAATTGTCTATAATAATTGCACTAAGTTTTTGTATTTATTCCCCAACTGTATGACATCTCCTCCACGTAAATCTACATCATCAATATTAGAGGCTTCTACCAGACACCATAATAGATCTTCATCAATATAATATTTCTTATAAATCATAGCTTTCGCAATCCGTTTTTTGTTAGCTATATTTAGACCACTATTAATATTAATTTTCACTGGTAGATTAGTAGGAGTTATATGTTTTGGCTCTATAGTTTTATTTAGTTCTGATATATCATGATCTGTGTAATCATATATGGGCTGCTGATCCATCCTAGAGTTTTCAACATATTGGTTATTACGTGAACTTCCCATACGTGGAGATAAATTTGTATATAGGTTAGAGTTAGACTTATAGTAAGAGTTAGAATTAGAGTAGTCGATAGCTGTTATTTCTGATAATGTAGGTAAAATTAGACCATCACTCTCTGACGGGGAATCAAAAGAAGATTCCTGGTCATTAGAAATCATAATTCTAGAATATGAGACCGGAGAATATGGCGTAACCTCTGATTCAGTATATAAGGTGTTTTTTGTCATTTTACTAATATTGGTGGATTCAAAACAAGATGGACTATCCAGATGTCTGTTAACCTTAGTATATGGGTCCTTATATAATTTATGTTTTCCAGTTCTATATAAGTTATTAGTCATAATATCAAGTCTATCATTAGTCTTAAACGTACCGGAGACAGATATGTTCCCTTTATTATTATCTAGAATTTTACCATATTTATTATCAACATTAGCATTAACATTAACACGTTTATCCTTTATATCAATCGTTTCCAAATTAATAGTATGTTTCATGTCCTTGTACATCTTAGAATTTCTGAGTTCAACACATGTGGTATTGCTGTTCAGGTCCATATGGAATTTCCTAGGAGCAGAAGCAGCTTTTTCTTTAGCATTGTCCTTATCATGGTTCCAGATCGAGTATTCCGTAGGCACGAGTATGTTGGGTGAGTATTCTTTCTGACAGTTTGCTAGATCCTTCTGATGTAGTTCTAACTGTATTAGCAATTTTGTGATGTCTTTCGGTTCCGGTGTCTGTCCCAAGGTCATCACCATTTCTTTAACAATTTCATTCTTCTCCGTATAATAGTCATGTCCCACCATAGCTATTTGAGACTGTAACATGGCAATAAATAAGCTTAATTCCTCCATTCTATATTGAGTGCTAATATTAATCATATTCTGATATTCCTGAGCGTTGCAAAAAACATTGCCCA
>SCLF01098141.1:0-11046 GCA_004367975.1 Mesochordaeus erythrocephalus
TAAAGCGCCACATATGCTAGAAAGCGCCACAGTTTTTCGAGCGACGTTTTGTGGCGCTTTCAGGTACCCCACTGTAAGTAAAAATGTACTTGTGTCCAATTCACTGTGAAACTGGTGAATATTTTTATGACATTTTAAGCATTAGTTTTAACTGATATATTTAAATAACTCTAACATTGAAACTACTCAATATTGTTTAATGAAATTTTCAGCGTTAGTTAGATAAGTGTTCACGTTTTCAACTGATATATTTAGCTCGGAGAACAGACTTCTAGAAATCGCTCACTAAGCAAAAAACTAATTAGTGTCAAATTGAGATTTCTTTTTATCGGAAACGCCTGCTATTAGTTTCCCTCTAACATTGAAACTAATCAATATTTTTAATGAAATTTTCAGCATTTAAGAATCAAATAGTTTATTTACATATAGAAAGTCGTCCTTCCGTTCGTCTACTGTTAGTGAAGATAGCGAATTAAGTAAACATAGCAATTCTTCACTTTCAGTTTATCGGCATCGATTGAATGGAGCACAGGATGCGTTTGATATTTTGTCGGCGATCTCGAAGGGCAGGTGTTTGTAATCTCATTTTGCTCCAATCTCCAACGAGTTTAAGTCGTTTTTGGTACAGATTCGTCAATTTGAATTCGTGTATATGTTCACTTACCGACGCTAACTTTCTAAAACCCTTTACGCCGCTTTTGTTATATGCTGCATTTATACTCGCGCTGCCATTTGTCGCAGCATTTCGAATAATTTATCCACCAGGGCTACATCGTCGGACAGATTGATGTATTGAATTGATTTCTTTTTTCTTTGCGTAATTCGTTCAAAACAGCTCGCCCATTTTCGTTTTGAAATGTTTAATTTATGAAATGCACAGAGACGCATATGACTCAATGATAAAAACGACACTTTGTGGAACACATCTTCCAGTACTTGGAACACATCTTCCAGTACTTTCTCCAAGTGTACGATTGTACTGAGAAGATAGTATTTCTTTAATGTTATAATTTTGACAAAAGTCAGGAATCTCGATACTGGGGCAATATATAGATGTTTCATACGTTAAAAACAAATGGGTTAAATTGTCTCCACTGAGGCTCACATCAAGTAATCTTGAATCAAGGCAATAATTCAACTCTAAACTTATCGGAAAAAGCTACGTTTCCCGCTGTGAATCCCATCAAGTAATTAAAAATAAATAAATAAATCATTTTTGCGTCAACTTCCTGTCAAAATATGCGCAAGAAAATTCGGTTTATAAGCCGTAATCGGAATTAATATTCTAAGAAGTAGATACCACATCTAGTCAATAAATGATAAATACGGTAAATAAACGGTAAATATATAAGTTGAAAGCTTGAACGTTCAGCTAACTAATGCTCAAAATTTCATTTAAAAATATTTATTAGTGTCAATGTTAGATGGAAACGAAGAACGATTCGATACGAGCGTAAAAAAGGCTATGGGTGTTTCCATCGTATAATATAAAAAGCGCCAGAGCGCATGGGTTAAATACGCCTTGTAAAATGACAACAATCACTGTTGAATTTGCTCAAGAACGCCATCTCAACCAAGCAGCACCAATTTCGCATCACAATCCGGCATTATACATTTTCAGCGACATTGGACACATTGCTTTGTTAGTGTTGAAACTTTTCATGCATCAAAAAGTCTTAGAGAGTTGAACAGAAAGCCATATCGCTTAAGAGTACAAGCAAGTATAAAATTTCAACAAATTTACAACAATGAAAACATTATTCTTGCTACTGATTGCAGTTTACAATGTGCTGGCGGCCAACTCGGCGGGGGACGACGCTGATTACGTATACGAAGAAGATACCGTTACAGAGCCATCTACTCCCGACATCTCTAAATTACCAGCAAATGTGTCGACGGATTGCACGGGCAACAACAGTGATGCTGATAATAAATGGGACTTCGTTGCACTGATCACAAATGGTCATGCTGTATGTAATGGCGTATGGCTCAGCAGTTACTTTGTTCTGACGAATGCATACTGCTGTGCATCAGTAGAGGGCAAGGATAAAACCGTTTTCGTCAAAACGCTCGAAAAGAGTATTCGAGTAAAGTTTATGGTCAACCTACGCCAGGCAAATCATTGTATTTTACGGCTTGAGAAGAATACATACAGACCCCCTGTGCCTTGCTTTCCTCAAGAAGTTAACACCTTTCCCACTTATATACGTAATAATCCGAATTGCTACATTGGTGGTTGGGCCTGGACGAGCAGTAGGGTGTCCATATGTCTGTGGAAATATATGTCCATGATAAATATATCAGTTGAAAGCATGAACCCTTAGCTAACTAATGCTGGAAATTTCATTAAAAAATATTAATTAGTTTCCAAAGCAGATGCAAACGAAGAGCAGGTGTTTCCGACAAAATAGTTCTGAATTTGTCTACAAGCTAAATATATCGGTTAAAAGCATGAACCCTTAGCTAACTATTGCTGAAAATTTCATTAAAAAATACTCATTATTTTCCAAGGGAAATGGAAATGAATAACTATCCATCTGAGTTTCGCATTGGTACCACACCTGCCACGTTTGGGGCAGGGCGTCTATCTTTCTCATTTTTCTCGAAATTTTGCATGATCCAACTTAATGGTATGTCTCTGTTGAAAGACCTTTTTTTAAAAACGTTAATTTTAACTTATGGAAGCATGGCAGCTCAACCAACTGAATCGTGCTAGATTAACTCCAAACATCCAAAACATACTGCGATTATTCGTTTTAAAGCTATGGACCTCGAAAGTCACATTGTCGAAATGGACACATTTATTCCTGTAATTTAGCTTTTACGGCGTGGTTTCGAGTCGAATTTTTCGTGAATATACTTTGGGATCGTGTATGTTTTCTAAATCATAAAAAAGTGAAAAAGCCGTGATTTTGTCACTTTTTGACGCGTCGAATAAGCCCACTTTCGAGCCAATCCGACATACTTCACGAAATCACTAAATACCCTTAAAATTTGATATGTTATAGGTTTGCATCACGATCAAAGTTTTACATTACCAAAAGTGCGTACACTTGATTGATCTCAACTAATGGTAATTTAAGGCTTCACAATAGGTAAATCGGTACTGTACCAATTACAGGAAATAATATTAATCGTCTAAGTATTACCGGTCAACAAAATGGTAATCCAATGGCGGATTCCCCGAATTCGAATTATAATGTCAAGTACCGAACTCGCTAGTTGAACTTAACTTCATTTTGAACGTTAGTTGTCATTAGTAGGCATTGGACGATCAAGTCGTAAACTACACGTTGGTATTTTATAATAAATATTTTACAGAATGAAGTGATTGTCTGTAATTTTCTAGTGATTTTTAAAAGCTTACATTTGGACTGAAATTAGATCATGCATCTGCCCATCATATGAAAACAAAACAAATTAAATTTATCTCTCATCGAATACATTTCACGAAGTAAAGTATTCGAGGCGAGAAATTACGCCGCGTGCTTAGAGAAATATAGGACAATTATATTTTCCACGAATGCACGCTTCTAGAAGACCAATCACCAAATAAAATATTATAAGGAATGACAGAACATCTAACTATAAGACGCTAAAAATTATTAAAAAATACTAAGGCGTTCTCGAGATAAATGCGAAAAGGTTTTACGATCCGGGGAGAGGGAAATAGAGAGAACATTAAGTTTTCAGGCTATTACACTACTTAGCGTTGCTAAAAATTATTTGTTTTTCATGAATTCGGTACGCGACCAAAATTGCAAGGTGGTATTTTTTAATTAAGAAAATCCATATACGGCTGCGAAAATGGCTCAGTTGGACGCTACTCTACTAAATAGAAAATGGATATTTTGAAACGAGGAATACCGCTTGATCGGAAATGAGTTAATCTTTAAGTACGCAAAATTTCAAAATGATACAATGTACGGTTTCGAGAAAAATTCGGGTCGACTATCTAGTGGTTAAGGATATTCGACTAAATAACGTACTCCATAATTGTGATTTTTCAGTGACCCATTATTTCGAACCATGTAGACACCCTATCCATCATTCCAACCTCAACCGGTTGGTCTCTAATGACTGAACATGTTCGACAAGTGAGGCACACAGTATGTCAAGCCGGACTTGGAACACAAATAGAAGAATCAGAGGTATGCGTTGTGGGAAGTGGACTATTGCCAGAACCCGCAGTTACGGTGTAAATACTGCTTGATATCTCTCAGGCACCATTTTGTTTCTTTTAGGCCACGGAACCTGTTTTTAGCGTTGGATATTTGATTGGTCAGCAAGAGATACGCACGGAGACGCGTAGGTGTTTATTTTGGGTTTTAAATCTGTATTCGAGGTATTATTTTTGATGTTAGTTTTTCGAATATTTCTCTAACGTTTAAAAGAAGATGCAAATAAAGTCCATGCTAAATTCTTGAAACCCAATATTTAGAAATAATTGATTAATATTTTTAACATGCATATTATTAAATGTAGCTTGCGAAATAATATTGAAACTAGTTATCTTCAATCAAAGCTTTTTCAATTGCATCGGATTGATTTTGGTCAAGCAGCTGCATAAACTTCTAAAAAACTAAATTTTGTAAAGTGTTATTTCCTAATAGTTTTCCACTGGAGGTCGTCTCGGGTAACAATTTATTGTGATTCGCGATTCTAAATAACCAACATGCGGTATTCAGCTTTTACTTCCGGCGGTACTTTCGGTCTCGAAATAGTACCAAAAATCTCACGTCCAATTTAGGGGGATCAGTATGGCCAATCAAACATTCAACCACATCTAAGGCCTTAAAACGCTAAGAACATGGTCCCTGGTCATAACTAACCAAAAAGGTGCCTGAGGGATATATTTAAAAATTTAATATTATATTTATTATTAATTTAATTTTATCCGAAATGTATTTACATCATGTCTACAGCTGAAACATGCGCAGCTTTTACTGGCATGCCAATGGTTTGCTTTGGGGAGAATAACGTGGCAACAATGCATGGAATTTCATCCTGGCCAACCGGATGCGCCATTCCCGGCTTCAATGTTGGTGTATGGACCCAGATAACAAAACGAACAGTCTATAGTCTGTTGCACGAAGTTGAACGGTATAAACTAGCAAGGAAAGAATTTTCTGAAGGAATTAATCTGAAGTCTGCCAACAGTGCTGAAGATTTTAGTGACATTTATGAGACGCTCGAGTACAATCTCTACAGTGATGAACTGCCAGAAGATATGTCCTACCGTGAAAACGACGACACGGGTGATATTGAGTCGTCCACGACGACGACAACAACAACCACGACGACAACAACCACGACGACAACCACGACGACGACCACGACGACAACATCGACTCAAACTATGACAACAACTACAACCACGGCGACAACAACATCGACTACAACTACGACAACAGATACGACAACAACTACAACGACGACCACTACTGTTGAGGCTACCACAAAAACAACGACGACAATGGTAGCGGCTTCTACAACGACCGCTACAACAACTACCACCTTAACCACCACAACTACCACGACCACAATGACTTCAACAACCACAACCAATACTACGACAACCAAAACCACGACAAAAAATACAACGATCACCACAACAACTCCAACAACTACGACAACAACTACTATAACCACCACGAAAACAACTAAAGTGAACACAACTACAACTACTGAAATCACAACTGTTGCTAGTTTTAAGAAAAAAGACACCGCCATGACTTACGAAGAAACACTGGAACTTATGAACGAAGCGAAACAGGTCCTTGAGCATGTTGGCCTTGGAAAAAGTGTAAGTTTATCGGAACCACTAGGACCCAATTATAAAAAATCTATATATAGTCGAGAGGGTAAAAGGAAGACCAATCATATGCATTCATAGCTTTTTGAATTTCTTCGGTCGGATTACGCTCAAATTCTAATTCAGATTGATTCGGATCATTTAAACGCAATCTGGAAATTCTTTTTGCTTAATTATAGCTTTTTTTGACCACCCTTTTGACCACAAAATCATTTTACATACAATTTAGGGGGCGATGAGGGTTGAATCCATATACACTGAGGTGGATAATAATGGAACTAGGAAGAGGCGAATAGTGGTGTGTTCGAGTCTAAGTCCTCATTTCCCGTACTTGTTTAGTTAAATATTGTTTAATAAAAGACATGTTTCGTATAATTTCACAATCACTAATCACCGATCGTATTAGTGCATTTGTGCATGATAAACAAAAATTCAAAATTTTCAAAAATTACATAACAAAAAAAATTGAAATTCTTACATCAAAAGGACAGTTGGACATTCAACTAAATCTGTTCCACAACACGACAAAGTTTCAATTAATGTTAAGGAAACCGATCTAGCGCTTCGGGACGATGTCTACTTATTATTGAAATCATTTATATCATTTATCGATACTGGAGAGCCGAATACGAACAAAACGTTCGTCTCCTCATTTTGGAAGGAACCGCGTTTAATCTCATTGGACTAGCCTCACAATAATATATGTCTTTTGCCTCATTATATTTTAACCCCCAAGCTGAAATCTGTGCCGGAAGTGATACCGGAAGTGGAGTCTAAAATCGGAATCGCACCAAATTGTTGCTCTAGACGTCCTCTAGTGGGTTCTCAGTTTTTAACAAATGTAGTTTTTTACAATCTAAGATAGCTGTCTCGTATGTTTTAGGATAACCACGAATTTTGACCGGTAGTGAACCCAAAAAAAACGAATAATCCGAAAATTGCGGGAAAAAATCCGGACAAATACTTCCCGTCAATATTTATCCCACCAAAAAATTTAAGCGTATATAATGGTGCGTACTCAATATTCGTACGTAAACTTCTTTGAAAAAAAAGAAAAATGATTTGGACTTGAAATCAATTATTGATTATTAGTCTATTTGAGTGTGTCACTCTATATGTGTGCCAATCGGCACAGATTTCAGCGTAGGGTAGGTCTATCCGTGCAGCTCGGGCGTTAATATACCCTCTAACCCACTATCCATCTACAAAAAAGTATGAGTTATTTCTGGAACAATAAGTGGTTTTAATGGTCGTAGAAAATAATAGTTTGGAAATATCGAGCAAACTGGATAGTGCGTTGGAGGATATATCCTAAAATATTCATACAGATGAAGGCATGATCCTTGCATATTTTGTTTTACCCGTAGTCACAAATACATATGCGTATTTTATTAAGTTATGATCAACTTCATTTTCAAGTTTTGGAGCTAAGGGTATGCAAATAAACACTTTAAGAATTTAAAACACGAGTAAAGCATCGATTACCGGATCACTGCACAAACTATTTGCCCAAAGCGAGTGCAACGTGTAGCGACTTTGAAGACTGCATCCTCGCCTCCATCCCCAACGCAATACTCGACCGTGACGATTATTCAGAGGCTTACACAGAAGAACCGAATTCGCGAAAAGTTCGGAAGTTTCTCAGCTGTAATGATAACTTTATTCCAACCCATAAAGGCGATGACAAAACAATAGGTTAATACTTAACTAACATTTTGCTTTACGTTTTTTTGTCTCTAGATGTTCAGGTTCCATATCATGTACCAGCCCAAGCGGTTGCTAAGCAGACAAAAACCCATCTGTCGAATTAAAGTTTTTGTTTATACCATTACGTGGCATACAAAGTGTGGTTTTTGTCCCCGGAGATTAATCCAATTATTTCAATCTCCAGAATTCTGATATTTGTTTTGTTCTCAAAAATGCCAAGGATGAATATGCGTT
The DNA here is from genome assembly GCA_004367975.1 of Mesochordaeus erythrocephalus. Lineage (NCBI taxonomy): Eukaryota > Metazoa > Chordata > Appendicularia > Copelata > Oikopleuridae > Mesochordaeus > Mesochordaeus erythrocephalus. The sequence goes on from SCLF01098141.1 coordinate 7,757, forward strand.
GAAATCATAAAGTTTTCAATAGATTTTATTAAAAGTCAAGCCGCGTGTGAAGTTCACATCGCAGTAGTAAGGCCGCTTGCATTTACAGTAACTTGTAGTCATTATCATTGAATTTCAACACTTTTTGGTGAAAATTACACAATTTGATCTACTTTCAGTGCGATTTCCGTTCCGATAATGATCGCAAAGATGATGTAATTGAAAAGAGTAAACGACCAAAGCATTATTTGCATCTGATTTTGTACGTTAGAGAAATATTCGGATTTTGTAACATCAACAATAATACCTCGAATACATATTTAAAACCTAAAATACACACCTAGGCGTCTCCCTTCTGTATTCCTGTGTCTAATAGTCAGTCATCTACTCGACTGGTCTGTATCACCTGCATTCACAATACGATTTAAATCGTAAGTTATTGAAATTACCAATGATCAACCAACAACCTCTGCTCTACCAAGCTCTGTAGTCACTAAACCGAGTGTATTGAAACAAAAGTATCTGCTCAACTATCTCATTAAATAAAATTAAGTTTAAAAAATACAAAACAGATGAAAAAAAACGTAATAATGATCGTTAAAAATGTACTACTGAAAAGAAGGACACTTTTTTCGGGTCGCAAAAGTGTCCCCCTTTTGAGTAGGGACTGTAATAGAGACTCTAGAGAATCTAGACAATTCAGAGAATACGTGAGAATTCAACACATACAAGACGACGAAAATGAATATGAACTAGCAGAATGGAAATTCGAGTTCGCGGAAACGGCTCATTTGGACAGCGAAGTTGAAATCCTTGAAGACGTAGTTCAAGATGAAGTTTGTCAAGAATTACCTCCATTTAAATTATGTCAAATACAACATGATGGAGGTAATTCAGGACTCCTCGGTAACATGCGTATTCCATTCACTCCTTTTAGTTTTTTTTAGTACGTATCAGACTGTAGTACCAATATTTTCCAACTTCCGGTGGTTATGGTTAGGTGCAAATAAAATATCACACGCAAAATATTCGGGTTATCATAGCTCTCCGCTTTAATAACCAAATTATGATTGCTTAAACCTTATTGGTAATCCAGTTGGATGGAACCTTTTTTTGGGGTATCCCCATTTTCGCCACCCAATATGACCACCCTAATTACAGCGCCGAGACCTATAGCAACTGAAATATTGTAAAATGAATAACTTTTGCTTAATTTCATCTACGGACGCCTTTTCATACCCGAAATCGTTAGGACTAGTATTGACCACTACGTAGTCTAAATACAAGGTACTTTACTAGGCAAGCATTCTGACCGGCACAAGCAGCTTGCTTTTGAATTGAATTTAATGAAGACTGTATGAATTGCTAAGTATGTTTAATTATGCTAGAAAACTAATCTAGAAGACTATGCTAGAAGACTAATCTCCAAGCTAACTATATCAGTTGAAATCATGAACCCTTAGCTAACGAACGCTAAAAATTTCATTACAAAATATTCATTAAGAACTATCAATTTGAGTTTCGCTCCAGTAGTAAAAAAAACGGTGGGTGTGTCGATCGAAGCGAAACACCTCCGATAGACACACCCCTCAAAAAAACCAAAAAGATGCCTGAGAGATATATTTAGTTACGTGCCGGTGCAGTACTCAGAAGGGATGCTTTTGGCGACCGTCGAGTTTGCACTTTGATTGTGTTAAAGTTGGTGTCTGTAAGAATCTACGCGGATTGGAGTTTGAGGCGATATCAAAAGGCACTAAAAAATACGTTCATGATAACAGTGTTGCTATAGCACTAAATTTAAGTCAGGTTTTCTCAAGTTTTTCGTGTTTCCGGTTATTTCGTGTAGTCGAAAACAGTAATAAAAAAACAGTTGAAAACCTTAAAACAGATTAAATGCAAAGGTGCTATTATTAAAACTTCCCATTTATCTGCCTGTCGATTTGGTCACGATTTCCATATGGAACGGAGACTTCCATTCCCGTTTTGGTGTTCAGGGAAAGACAGTGGTCCAGTTCAATGTCAACGAAAGTGACGTCTTGGTCGAGTTCAAATTCAACTCAAACTACTTTTCCTTGGCTGACTTCAATGAAAGTAAGTGCCGTCCTGAGCTAAATAAATGGCAGTAAGCGGGCGACAACTGATAGCTTAACCGGACTTAGTGAGCCTGATAGAGTTTTTTCTTGCGGTACCGAATCTGTTCTCAGAATATCCACAATTATACCGCGTCGTAGAGTTAACCCCCTAAAGACAATGTGAACTAAATTTTTACTAGATTAAGTAGAACCCAGGGCATCCAATGAAAGCATCGAAAATATACTCCGATTATTTGTTATAAAGCTATGGCCCTCGAAATCACATTGTGGACAAAATGGACAAAATTGACTTTGTTTTATGCAGTTGTTTCGAGTCGGATTTTTAATGAACATACTTTGGATACTGGATCATAACAAAATAGAAGAGTGAAAAATTAGCTACGTAGGATAAAATAGGTACGTAGGAATTCCATTTTTTGACTATAACTAGGTCACGTGTTAAGAATTCGGGGTGGGTCCTTTGAGAAGAGCCAATCATAAAATTTCACAATATTTTAAATGGCCTAATTTCCCCCGAAATTAAACTCATACGTCGCGCCCCGAATTCCTAACCCGTTATGTAGTTATAGCCACTATAATCACAAATGTGATTTCGGGAAGTATGTCTTATGGGCTCGAAACTGGGATTCTTCTACCAGCTTCAATTCTTCTCAAAGGACCGACCCCAAATTATAAAGTACGCATTTTCAAAAATTGATGAAATCATGAATTTTTCACTCTTCTATTTTCTTATGATTCAGAAAACATGCCAAGATCTCAATGTATTTTCACTAAAAATTTAACTCGAAACAACGGCGTAAAAACTAAATTTCAGGAGTAACTTTCGATGTCCAAAGCTTTAAAAAAATCGGAGTATGTTTTCGATGTTTTTATTAGATACCCTGGGGTCTACTTAGTAAAGTACGATTTAGTTCGGTGAGCTGCCAGACCCTCAGGAGTTGTCTTTAAGGGGGGGGGCTGGTCAACTGAACGACGACGTATATTTTTGGATATTCTGAGAACATATTTGGAACCGCAGTCTGGTTAACCACTATGTATGGTTAAGCTAGGGTGACCATCCGTCCGCTTTTCAGCGGACATGTCCGCTTTTTTGGTCGTGTCCGCCGCGGATTGTCACTTTAAACTCTGATTGTTTATTTTAACTCAGAAAACAGGCTTTTGTGATGTGGGGGTGTCCCAAAATCAATTCTGATTGGTCAATTTGATTCGTTGGACTAT
>SCLF01098252.1:0-11045 GCA_004367975.1 Mesochordaeus erythrocephalus
AAAATAATCAAGGATACCTTTCATAAAATAGGAAAAGGTAATAAAATAACAGATAGTAAAATTGATCTAGTCATGGTGAAGGGCATATCAGTTTTTGTTATGCACTTTTCTGGTCCGGCCTGGGTCGACAATGACGGACATGACCTAATTTTATTGCAATCTAAATATATTTTGCCAGATATAATAGGCACTGTAAACTACGAAAAAAGGCTTTATTTCAAAAAATTGGCATTGTGCTTGCTTCCTCAATTAGTAAATATAATTAATAAGAAACTAAAATATGATGAAATATTGATAATTCTTCCAAGGAAGCAGTTAATGGTAATTTAGTGAAATTTAAATGTGTACACTCTTCTGATTACCTGTTTTGTTTCTTGAATGAACTGGCTGGATTGCTTCAGCCCATTACAGCTACCACGAATTCAGTATACAGTAGTTGCAAATTCATGTCCGATGAAAGTCGTAGAATTCGGAATGTGTTGAGCTGTCTTATCAGAACGAGAAGCTCAGTAGTTGACTCAATACTGTACAATAGACTTGACTTAAAAATCATACAAATCAAAAAACTCGCCGACAAACTGTATCACAAAGACCGTAGATTATCATTTAGACGTAAACGATCACTTGAATTTTTCAATGATATTGATATCTATAAATTAAACAAAAGAATTAACCCAAAAGATAGGATAAATGCCACTACCATGGAAAAATTCAAGTCATGTGATTTGGCAGGTGAATTTATTCGCCTTTATGAACAAATCACGGCTCATGGAATAGAGTATTCGCCCACATATAATATTGCAGATTTTTTTACCGATATCCCAGAGGAGAATAAATTTAACTTTGAGTCGGATCTGACCAGATGGGAGGATGATCGTTTTTCGGATAACATTGGTAAGAGCTTCGATCAATGTTTATCATCTTTAAAACAGTTCACAAGAGGTCTTGAATCCAACCTAAATGGAAATATATTTAATTCATTACCGATAGAATATAAACCACTCATATATCAGGCAATCCAACGATACTTATTTAAAGGTGTATACCCAGACCGATTTTTATGCACCAAATTCATCCCAATCAATAAAAAGGGTGACACGAATGACATAAAAAACCGTCGGTTTTTGTCTATAGGCTCGGCTGATCAACAGCTACTCGGCAAGGTATTGACTACCAGTTTGCAATCTTACTGTGAAAAAACGGGATTTTTCACGGTAAACAATTTGGCTTTAGAACCAAATCCGGATGTGATCTTGCCGTTGCCAATTTATTATATGATTTGGCTCGTATAGACAATTCGGCAGTAACCATTTTAGTTAGTCTAGACCTGAGCTCCGCTTTTTTCTGCGTTAACCATGAAATGATCAGACAAGTATTGGTTAAGCTATGTCAAAAACAAACGATGATTTTCTTTGATAGCCTTTTAAGGGAAAGAAGCGGAAAATTACTGTCTGGTGGTTGCTTTTCATATAGTTTCAAAGTCCCTAGAATTGGCGTTATGCAGGGGGCCGCGTCCATCCCGTTGTTATTTAATCTTGCTATAAATTCATTTATTAGTCAAGTAACAAAAAACTTCAAATCTAATCATCTGGCTGGACGTTTGGCGCAATGCTACGCTGACGACAGCGTCATTGCAGTATGGGATGTTGACGAGAATAAATTGTTATCTAGACTTAATATAATGCTGACAGAGACAAAAAGATATATGGAAAATTGTGGTTTCCGTATAAATAATAAAAAAACTGTAGTTTTATACTTAGGTTGTCTCAGCAAAATTAAATCATTACCCAATGAATTCGACACATGTTTTGGTAAATTGTCTGTGTCCAATGAGATCAACATCCTAGGAATTCGTCTAAATAATAAGCTGAAATTCACACCCCAGATTACGCATATTAACTCGAGGCTCAGGTCACAGATGTATGCGATAAACAGCTTAATCGGTCTGGGTACAAAAAGGCAGTTGTTGCGAGTGGCTTTTGCCAGTTCTGCGGGCCTCTATAATTATGCTTTGGGAATCCAACCCCCATGGTCCTTAAAAAATTACACGGAAATACAAAAAATATTAAATGATCAAATTAGGACTATTTTAGGCATTAAGCTTAATAAAAGTGATAATATGTCACAAAGAAACCTTCTAAGAATGGCCGAATGGTGCCCAATTAACATTACGCATAAAAAAATGGCGCTTGGAACCATCAATCGTATTCTTCGCAACGGTGGCCCGTTGGACTTGTACAAAGTGATTGCTAAAAGTATGATATTTCATGGTGATGTTACTTTTTTTACAGTTAATCGTAAACGTGATAATAAGGTAGAAAGATCTCAAACCACATTAGGTAACATAGTTCCTATTATGACCAATAATATCCTGGACAAAAAATATCCTAATCGAGTCGTTAACGTGTTTCCTGGTTGTTTTTCAAGCTGGTTCAATGAACTGCCCTCATCGATTAGAGAACTGATAGGATCCAGACGCTTTGATGTTGAAATGATACTCTATCAAAACAGTAGATGTTTTCATAGAATGTCAATAAGACAAGATAATTGTTCACTCTGTAGAGAAAAAATCAATTACTATAGTAATAACTGTAATATCATCGTTGATAATGTTATCAGATTGATGGCAAAAAAAATAGATATCAATGAATTATTGAGCTACGATGACACTTTAATCAGAACGTTGGCTGATCTTAGCCCACACTACACTACTGCATTTAAAGACCTGAGGAAGGAAAATGGTAGTCTTTGGCTGTAGTGTAGCCGTCGTTTGTAACTGATTTTCCCTGACATTATCCCAATTATGTGCTACAATTCACCGTGTAATCTATATATCCTCTTAAGAAATATTTTAATGCAATTTCGATGTTTTAATAACTGCCATGATTCACCGTAAGAGTTGTATGTTCCGTCAAATTCACCTGAGTTTGTGTGCAGTAGTTGCGGTTGGTTCCTTTTTCTTTCTGACATAATGATGGCTGATTGTACTAGCGGTATGGGGACGGTATGACTCTGCGGTATGTAGATAATCAGTTTTGGCTGGATGTTTGACTGTCACGCCTGTTGATGTTTTTGATGCTGTAACTTAATAGAAGGAAATCATACTATAATCATAATGAATCTTACTGTGCTGGAGTAAACATCTGGCCACGTATATGTGTTCTATCTGCGGCATTAACTTATTTTCTACTGTATGTGTTCATAATCACGAACAATCACTATGACAACAACGCAACAACAAAGCGAATGGGTAGACATATATGCTCGGTTATACATCTATTCCTCCAAAGAAATGGTTAAAATGTGTCTATATCGGTTTTTATTACATGGCTATGTTCTAACGGTTAATTTGCAAAAGAATGTTCACGAGGTATGACGTCAAATGTTTAATATATGCACAGTAATAAGTAGCTTTAGTCACTATGAGAGATCTGTGGTTCTGGACCGAGCTGGGGTACCATGATAAGACGAATTTTGTATAACTCAGACAAGTACAGATATTTCGGTCTTATTCGATGTTGACGGTGAAGTTGAGGGGTGCAATAAAGCGCAATTGACAGCTTTGTATCGAACAAATTGTTTTGGAGATCAGTCAACCTGGTTGGCAATGATAGGTCTTTCTCCAATGGCAATTCAGCTAGATTCCCAAGAAAGCGCAATCCGTTCAACATTGCACGAAACAACAATTTGTTGGTCATACAGTGCTCCTTTTTACAACAAACAACCGGTTCCGACTGTAAGTTATATAAACTTTCAGCACGCATTAACATGTGTCGAGTGTCGGATTGTCTTTTGGGAGGTTATTGTTTTTTTTTCTGATGGCAAATTTTGAAGTAGAATAGTTATAATTACAACGAACACATGCTATTATTGGAAATTTAAAGTAATAAAACCTAAACTTAAATTTACAACTAAAAACGAAAACAGTTTTCTGTGCTTCAAAGCCATTCTTAATAAAAAATATATAACATTTCCTGCTAATAAGCTCTTCTATCAAAGAGGAGTTTTCGGTCAAATACTGTAAGGTTGCCATTCCCAACTTCTTTGAAACATTGACCTCATTGGCGCGTGTGGTGTGATTCCAGGTATCCAGGTTGCTTTGCCAATTTTTTGCCTTCAGCACCAATCTGATACCCCGCAGCATATATGGAGACCAGGCGTACATTTGGGTGAAATCCATGGTGTATTGATGTCCCATTTGGCTTTGATCTTTGAACAGTAGGCTGAGTAGACTGTGCACTTGACCGGCGGCAGAATAATAGAGATTACGATCCATTTGTTCGAAGCTGGTGCACACGTTTAGCAGCAGATGTTTGTCGTTGTTCAGGGGATAAGTTTTATTCATAAAAACTAAATCTCCACCCCGAAGGGATCCGCCTTAAGAGTTAACAGTCAATTTCAAAAGTTAATCACCTAATAATAATGAAACGGGATATGTTAATGCCGGTGTTTTATCTTTTTTCTTTTTCTCTTTGCATGTTTCAAATTTAAGGCAGTAATAATTAACCCGAACATATGGAATTAAGTTTATTAAGCGGTTTTCCAATGCAAATGCAAGAAAAATGGTTTTAGGGGCTTGATCAGACCTTTCTTTATGAAAATAAAATAGTTTTAATCCAAAAAGTGTGAAATCATATTATGAAATCTAAAGTCCCACTACATCATAGATTTATGGAATTTCTCCACTCTCCAAGCTACTAAATTTTGACATATAATAACTATATAATTTCTTACGGGTGATAATGTCGTGCAGAAACATGGCATTGCTAGTAAGAACGCGTTCCACAGATATTTGAGTAGATCCAAAGTTTAACCGCTGCAATGACAGATGGCAGTCGAAACAGCGACAGTCGAGAGTTAATTCCTTGTCATGAGTCAGATGCTTGCAGTTTGAACCACGTAAATAGGATATGACCCATAATACCCGATCAGGATTTGCTGCTATTTTTTCTACCCATTGGCAGGAATATTTAGGATCGGTGGCACATAGTAATTTAAGCAATCCTATATCTAGCAGTTCATATAAGGTCAATTGCATTGATACAGAACATCGTTGTTCTAAATCCAATACAGCTTTTGGTCCTGAGGATGTCAATATCACTTTCTCCGGCAGACTTAAAAGATTAATTAATAATGAATTTCAATAATGATCTGGCTAATAAAAATGGAAGGTTATAAATGAATTAATCGGTCAGAAACCTGAGTTGGGTTTCTCTACAATACATACTTGGTAAATTTACTGCTAAGTTTCCTCTGCAAAAATATGTAGGGTGAGCTGGAATGGTCTGGTGTTCATATGAGTTTTCTCTCTGTTTAAATATTACGTGGATATAAAAATTCATTTGCAAGTTTATAAACAATTTATGGTTTCCGATTCGGAGCAACGGTTCTAAGATGACTGGAAGTCGGACTCCAGCAGCTTTTTAGGATATTATTGGACTGATTCCCCGAAATTTTACTAAATTTACGATTGACAGTTGAATGTCGGAAAAATATTTCTTTAACAAACATTTACTTGAGAAAAAGCAATGTATATAATGTACTGTGAACTTCTGTATAATAATATGTTTTGGCTGACATGATGTCATACTAGAGTGAGACTGAGAATAAAGTTGTAATACTCACATTTACTGTGAGTTGGCGTCAACCGTGAGTTATGCTGCTGTCCGACTTTTAGCATTTTATTAGCATTACATCGCGTTATTATTCTGTTTGACACTGGGGCCGATGATTTATCTCATGAGTTCAGAAGACTGACGAAATTTATACATAAGCTGGTGCAATTTCTGAGTTGGCATTACTATTTATTTACTGTCAAAATAAGAAGGTTGAATTATGTTGGTCTATGAATTAGGTAATTACTGGTAACCAGAATGACAACATAAAAAGACAATATTTTCTTCAAAATAGTTCTAAAAAATCTAAATGAATCATAAAAATCAGTAATAGAGTCATAACTTACGCCTTGCCAACTTGTTTTCGGATGTTTGACATGGGAAGGTCCTCGGGTTTCATGTTTCTGAGTAACTGTTCACGTAGATCACTATGCTGCACGTGGGTTTCTTCAAAGACCCCCCAATCTACAGTATATAAATCGCTCAGAGCCAGAATGGTTTCCAGCACATTAGTCCGATTGCCAGAAGTAAATGATATATTAGTTCCCCATAGGGTGTTTAACAATGTAGAACTAAATCCATAGAAACTCTCATGATCCTGACACCAATCCTTTAGTATCTCCAAGCCATCATTGCATCTTCGATATGCTGCACTGGTTTTTAATGATGTAAAAGTACGTCGTACTTCTACCACAACGTCATTTCTTTGCGACAAAGTTCGCATCAAGTTAGTCACAGTACTGGATACCTTAAAATATCGAATGTCAGATAAGTAGAAAAATATGCTAATGTCTAGGTCTATTTTTAGAAAATATATCCGATTAAAAGTTACTCAAAAATGACGGTTACAATATACAGAAAAATTTACACAATGATATGTTTTAAGAGACTAAATGGGGCGTTGAAATAGGCTCTTATGCAATCAAACGTAAAAATACACCAGAACCATTTTTTACAAACAATCTTTACAATTTTCTTTCGGTGATGGTAGTAATCTGCTATTATTACAGGAAGTGGTTTTGAAATAGTTTTGTGACTGTCATAAGTGTTTCCCAATGCTCAAGTGTCTATATACATATACGAGAAATTCCCCTACACACATAGCAAAGACTACAATGTCCGAAATATAGATTTACCAGTATTTTGAGTTGCGGCAGATCACGTTCTTCTGCTAGTTGAACGTATATTCGCCAGGCAGTTAGCTTGTTGTAGTTACTGTAGCGGGAATCCTTGACTTGACGAAGCATTTGCTGGGATTCACTGAAAAACAGTCGTAAGACTAAAATTGATTGACTATATGAATTAAACTCTATAATTCACTAATAATTGTTAATACGTACCGTCTAGCCAGATCAATTCCATTATCCAACATTTCGGACATGTCGTGGAGTTTGGTATATGTGCTGAAAAAGAAAATTGTAATTTAGCTGTAATTAAACTGTATTATTTTATTATTTTTTATTATTTTTTCTCTCTCACATTTGGTTTTGAAAATTCAACCTCTATGATTGCTAATGATTGCTATAATCTTGTCTGTTTTACAACGTTCGGTGTTGCTTGAATAGTATTGTGACAATATATGATTAGTAAAATATGTTGGAAATGAAAATATGCCGGTTGTATAATATGGGTGGCGTAAATATCTAAAAATATACATTAGGGTTGAAAAAGGTCCAGATGTTACAACAAGTTTTAATATTTAAAAATGGGTCATATGCCGGAAATGGGTCAAAAATTTAGGCCATCTGTCAGTTGGTAAAATGTCAATTAGGCAAGATGAAAATAATATATAGATGAACAAATGTAATTGTTATGATAGGTTTTAGTGGAATACTTAAAAATAAAAACACATACTCACATTCTCTATATTCGTATCGGCTCGACTTGGTTCTGTGAGGTTACTGGCTTGATTTTTATAGTAACAGTTTCGATCTAATTGGACAATAGGCCGCTGACCAATGATAGATGTTGCCGTTTATTGGGTTCTAGAAATCCGCTGGTTGGGAAGAGAGGCATTGTTTCGCGTTTCACATACCACCATGTGGTCGAACTGTTTCGAGTTAGTTCGCGAAACAAGCCGTTCCTTTTTAATTCCAATGGCTGGTCGGTGGATCTGCCGATGGGAACGAACCTGTAAACGAGCCTATTCATACTGTTTGAGTTGGTTGCTTTAACAGGTGTGTTTAACAGGTGTGAGTGCGACACTGACATATTTCCACAGGTGTAAATGATTAGTGCATATAGAAAAATATCAGATACGCTAAGGTATATGCTGACAGTATTTACATATGGCTGTGTTTGTGTTTGTGCGAACTGGCAAATGTTTTTCATGTACGAAAACGCTAAATATCAATCACATGCAAATAAGGCACTAATATAAAATAACCATAGGATAATTTAATATGTAATTTAGTAGGTAATCACAAAGGAGGATAGTAAACAATACAAACGGGTATAACCTCTAAGATTTATTTACAGTAAAAACTGCAGAACATAATATTGATTTCTTCAACTATGAATTAACAAAGCTATGCATAGACTGATAGCAGTCATTTTTGCAAATTAACACGTTTAATGCGGTTAAGAAAGGGGCATCGTCTGTAAAAGTGGTGTTTTCGCCATTGAATTGTGTTCGATTGGGGAATACGTGACTGTTCATAATATTGCATTGGCCACCAGTTGGTCCTAATTATGTAGCACTGTCACTATCAAGCCAAAAAATGAGTTCAAAAACTGAAACAAGTAATTAATATATAGAAATTGTTTTTTCGGCTGTTACTCATAGGGAATTTGCGATAATTAATTGCTATGTCAGATTCTGAAAACTCATAAATAATTTGCTAAAAGACTGAGACAATAGTGGATCATAATTTCTGGATAAAAAATTAGTAACAGTTTCTTTCAAAACAGCCATTCCACCACAATAACCCATATCCCAGGAATTAAGTGTTGATAACATTACCCAGTCAGGCGAATAAGTAGCGCTCATCTCGTAACTTGCCTAACATAGATGTGAAGTAATACGCTGAAACTAGGATGCATACAGTAGATTACATACCAAGAAATGTGTGGTATTGTTCTTTCGGAAGCTCATGTGATAGGTACCGGGGTCCATTGTACGAATGTTACTATGAATACATACAAACATCTCTTTGAAATCCGCTCGTCCTATTTGGGTATAAAATAATATGTAAATATGTCATTTTAGGATCGGACCTCAAAAACGTTAAAAATTATGTAGCAAAATCAAAGTAATGTTCAAAAATGATCCTGCTGAGAACGTAGACTGCTAGGATTTCATTACAATCGGATTGGTTTTTTTTATTTTTCATACCATTAAAGCATAAAAGAAATCAACGTATAAGCTACCTTAAAGGTCATGACGTAACTTTGAGCTCAGGTTTGTTACACCGTACCTAATATTTCGGCTATTGGTTTCAATACATCGGATATATAGTCGGGATCAGAAAGCGGATGGCCCGATACCAAAAGTTTTAATTCAATAATGAATTTTCGGTATAAGTACCGAGTTAACAGTAATTGAATTCCCTCGCCCTCAGGTACATTACATAATGCAGTAATGCTATGCTTTCCCATCTCTAGGGCCTGGAACAATAAATTTGCATACAGGTCCATATATTCACCTTTAAAAAAGTTATATGTAGAAATAATATATAAGTTTGATACCTTCTCCATCTATATGACAACCCGGTCGCAATAAATAATGCTGGTTTAGCTGACGCATGTACTGTCGACATTTACATGCGGCACATTTACAAAGTACATCAGTCTGGGTGGCCATTAACTGACTATACGTTGTAGGCGGATATACATATTTGTGCATATTTTGGGTCAGGGTCTGCATCAGCATCAGCACCCTTTCCATTTCTAGAGGTGATTAGAAAATAAAATTAAAATAATATAAGGAGGCTAGTAAGGACGCACCTGGTATATAAATTTGTATTACGCCATGTAAACGATTCAATTGTGACGTTCTTGACATCGCATGCGCCTCGACGATACTATCGGTTCGATTCTGTTTCGGGTGCAATTTATAGCTTTTCCAACTAAGATACCTCGGAGTAATCGACGCACGCGTACGCAGGGGGAGTGTAGTTGTAGATGTGATTTGGTTTTGGGAGTCGAATTTGTTTTTGGAATTGTTGCTTTTCGTCGACTACGTTCAACACTCAAATTAGGCTGCGGAAAGGTGAATGTGCTGTGGCTGCTTTGACTTAGCTTGACCGGCTGATCGTTACGTGACCCTGAAACATAGATTGCAAATATATCCCAAAACCATGAATACTTAACAAAAATATATTTTATAATTACTTTTTACATTGCCTCTATCCGTACTGGAGTCATTGCTGCTGAACCCTTTGCGTTTTTGGTTCCCGATTATGGGCGAAAACTCATCGTCACCACTGTCACTAAATAATGTTACATCGAATTCAGTTGACACGGATTCCATGGCGTGCTCGTGTAATCTAAAGGATTCTTTCAGTGTTGACAAATTCCGTTTAATACAACATAGTTAGTGCAGCTCTAGCAGTTGTTTAAATTACAAGAAAAGTAATCCATGTGCAAAATTCGGACTAGTCTCGGTGTCCAAATTTATGGGTAGAGATAATGTTACATCGGGAGCTGAGCTGATTTGTCCCTGATAGGTCCAGTTTACCAGGGTGTCGGTTGACAGCACTTTGCCTATCATTTGTTTAGAATAACGTATGTGTTTAAGATGTAGTCTGATCTGAAATAAGCACTTAGGACATTTGCTTGAGTTTTAATATAAGTTTTACACACCCAGAGATACTGGTCATCAATCTCAAACAAATTGTTTAGCATGCCAATGAAACTGGTGTACTTTAATAGGCCTATTTCCTGTTGCGACAATTTATCTCCTTCTGACAGCACGCTCATTAATTTGGCATAGCAAAAGTCGATCATACTGTTATCTCAGACCATCACTAACGAAGGGAACTTATTTCATAATAAAATGTGTTATATATGATATGCGTTACCTTGCTCTATCGTTTCTATATCGTCCAATAAGGCCCTATATACAAGTTTTCGTACAATAATGGGAAACAAAGGTTTTTTCTAAAAATATAGTTTTAAAGTATGGATCAGTTTTTGCGTCAAATCCCGTGTTCATGAGACTCACCCATATATGACTGCCTAAAGAACCAGGCGATAATCTAGATTTTTCTAGCAATTGCATAAAATCCAGTAACAAATCAGCAGTGGTAAACTGACTATTTTCATCCTCAATATCAAGATACATGCACACATATAATACCGGAGGTCAAAGTGCCCACTTGACATATTGGGCGGCTGGTATACCAGTTTGGACAGGGTTGTTTCCCGGGAAGTGGGGTTCCGGTTAAATCTCGACCACTAATCCAATTTGACAATAGGAACATTAATTCT
>SCLF01098363.1:0-11045 GCA_004367975.1 Mesochordaeus erythrocephalus
ATTTATTACATTGACGAATATATATTGCTTTAACCAGACCTTCGAGTTCTCTTTTTATCTGTACCCGTCTTAATTAATGATACCATATATTGACGTTCCTTGATTCCTTGATTTATTTATTGTTTTTGTTTTTCAGTAACTTTTGACATTTTAGAACAATTTAAAAAAATAACACTAAAAGTGGGAATTTTTAAATTTTAAGGGAACTTTTTTTCCAACTTTTAGCGTTAATACTGTATATATATAAACATACAATGCCCATCCAAAGTTTAGCACTTTTGCCGAAAAGTCTTGTGATCCAAAGTTTTGGTACTTTTTATTGAAAGTCATGTAATGCATAGTTTTTTTTTCGGAACGGCCAGGCCATAAATATCCTTTGCATTTGCTTATTGTAGCTGTTCTGTACTTGAATTGGTCTCTCGCTCTAACATAAGCAACAAAGCTGATTTTAATTTACTTTTTTATTTATATATATGATTCGACCTTGTTGATCCTTCCAACTGCATCCAGATTCATCTATATTAATTATACGATGCGGTGGATACTGCATTAATTCTGTGTCTAGAGAGGACGTGTATGTTGACAACAAAAACGGAGCCATTGATTTTTGATCTAATTTTAGCGCCGAAAAATTCAAATCTCGAGAAAACCGGCAACTTCATATTACTTCAGGCTGTCTATACTCACAAACGGTATTTTGCTACTTCAGTTTTTGCTAGTATACTCAGCGACGGATACGTGAACTTTATAGCTTTCTAGATTTCTAGCTTTCTGATCTTTTTTTCAATTTCTTTCTCAAGATGATCTTCGAATTGGCCAAGTTCATGGTTTTTTATCATTGGACCGGTTGTATGTCATAGTACATTTACCTTTTCCTTCATGTTTCAGTATTGCATCGCGGTTCTGTTTTATTCTGTAGTACACTCGTTGGCTCATTGGCTTCCCATAAATTCTCGCGAGAATTTCCAGTTCACGTCCAGTTTCTATCATTTTAGCAAAGGCCTTTCGCTCATGGTTCTCAAAGTTAATGCGTTTCTTGCATTTTGTTTTTATATTCAAAATATTACTCATATTGTTAAACCCTCACTAATAGTATTGAATATTCATTTTGTATTCTGGAAAAAATCACTTTCTTCAAGACAAACTACTGATGTTTGAAAAAATACGCATCCATCCAAAGTTTGGCACGATTTGCCGAAAACCATGTGATTCAAGAGTGCCAAGATTTGGATGGCCACTGTATATATTTGTCTCGTTTATATTTATTTTGACTGGCTTTCCGAGGCCCTTGGTAGCAGACCGAACCACTGGACTGATTTTCTTCAGTAACTGAAAATAGGATACCTGTCTGAAATTAATTAATGGTTTTAAGCATTAAATAAAAATTCGCAGGGGAAACAGTAGACTAACATTTGATTGTATAATTATTTTTTAGAAAATTAATTGATCGTTAATTTTTACCGTTTTAAAGCCTTAGGAGTGGTTGAATATTTGATTTTGCAACAATTTTTAAACTGGAAGCACCGCTTATGAAATGACATGACAAAAACTGCAGCTCTTTACCATTTAATAGAGCTACGTTCTCGATAGAACAAATCGAGCAACATTTACGCCTACAATTTTATTGGGTCTATTTTAGGTTTCTGTCGTAAACTTGTCCGCGGTTTCGTTCTAGCCATAGTTTAACCGCCAAAATAGAATATTAGGGTGAAGTACTCGCTCGGAAGTGGATTTTATCGATTTCAAATTATATATTTGTTTTAGTTTGCTTTGATGTTCTAGATATTAATAGTCCGCTCTTGCTGTTGTATTGATAATAAGAATAAGACTGACGTTAAATATTTCAGAGCAAGTCAAAGAGACTAGGCTATTAGAGCGCTGGAGTAGACGTGCATATACGTAATATTACAGATGATGATATCTCATATATTTCGCTCTCGATAAAAGAAGCAATTTTCGGACCGGGAATAGCAACGAAAGTAGACAAAGGTTTCTAATTTTCAAATAATATGGTTAACATTCACAAATGACTAGCTGATGATACCACCCACCTGATTGTGAAGGGATTCTATTGAAACGGTATATTTCAGATGTCTATTCCTCCGTAGATACAGCGAAAAAAGTTAAAATACACACAAATATTATTATATTTTTGTATCAACCGTTTTGGAACCAATAGTTGCCTGCGAGTCATATAAAAACATTGTTACTTGAGAGGTAATATTATTGTCCGAGGTATGACCAAGGTATGTTTCAGAATGCGACCGGGTAACTAGTTTCCTACATATTCTTCAACATTACCATCCACATAATTATTTTGCAAGAGACGCAGACATCTCTTCTAGCCGTTCCTAGCCCTTTGTTGTTTCCTCTTCACAATTTGTATTAGTTGTTGCCGCCTGACATACCACTGCTACTCCGTCAGAATGGTTTCAATTAAGAAATAAAATACTAGTCTGCCCTCTTATTGGTTATAATCACATTAATATTTTTAGATACCCGTTTTCCCTGAACATATATCTGAACCCCAAATTCTGAAATAACGCTCAAGTTTTCCGATATTCCGAATGTTGGAAGGTTTCGTAAGTTCCCTGCAAACTGGGTATTATACGGATAACGGTTACCTTGAAATCAGCTTCAACACAAATACGAACTGTATGTATCCATAGTCATATAAGGTTCTCCATCAGTTTGTTCCTGCTCTCTCCAACTGGTCAATTCCAGTTGGTCAGTTGTTCAATATATTCAAAATGGTACCTTTGAATTTCCCCTTTACTCCCTACTATTTTAACCTATTCATCAACTCGGTGTGGTAAAGATTCTCTGAAATTAAGGAATTGTTTATATGCCTGCTGCTTTAGCAACTAACATTCTTCTTTCCACTTATAGATTTACGCATTTTCATTTAGCCTAACTCAAATGCCCCGACGGTTTCGTATGAATCAACATCGACGTTACTCTCTTGAATTTTATCAGAGATTTATGTGGCCTGAAACCTTGAATATATTTTGATGGACCCAATGGTATTTCAAACGAGATTTCTTAATATTTCTTAAACAGTATTGTACTTCAGTAAATTGTACTTTAATAAAGTGTACTTTAGTAAATTGTACTTTAGTAAATTGTACTTTAGTAAATTGTACTCTAGTAAATTGTACTTTAGTAAATTGTACTTTAGTAAATTGTACTTTAGTAAATTGTACTTTTGTAAATTGTACTTTAGTAAATTGTACTTTAGTAAATTGTACTTTAGTAAATTGTACTTTAGTAAATTGTACTTTAGTAAATTGTGATTTAGTAAATTGTACTTTAGTAAATTGTACTTTAGTAAATTGTACTTTAGTAAATTTAGATCCGTGGAAACATAGTTCGTCTATTCCTATTTCTGATTGAGTTTCCAATTTTTGGATGCTATCCAAACAACCTAATTTATGTTATTCTCTATTTAGTCGACTATCTTCATTACGGTCTCATAGCATTAAAGGAAGACAAATTGCGCACTATAATCTGTTAATGATAAGCTGCGGACCAAATAATCTAGAATTCAATTTAACATATGTTACTTATCTAATGTTCGATCGGCACCGTTGTGAATCCGTATAATAGAACTTTATTTAAGTTATTTTTAAAATGACCATAATTCATTGTTGAATATACAGTCCGCAACAACACTACAGTCCACCATAATCCAATATGCAATGATGCTTTAAGTCCATTGTCCAAATTTCATGTTTTAGAAATTAATTTGTTATTGAAGTTTAATTTATGTTTTCCAGTTTCGACTAGAATAGTAAGTTTAACTTCCGTATGCATCATGATAGGGTAATTAATTAACAAGGTCCTCTAGCCGACCTAGGCAGGGTGTCATTATATATTAGACGGGCAAGATATTAATGCATGTGTTGTTCAACGTAATTTATTAAGGGAAAAAAGTTGTGGTGGAATTTCACGACTTGCTAAACTATAAAACAATAATGTTATTATTTTTATTTTTATTCCATTATTTGCTGTCTTAGAAGTGGACATATATGATTAAGCGAAATGTCCCAGTGCGGATATAAACCGTAGCAGAACATGTTATCTAATTATTTGATGTTCAGAAATTTTTGTGCTAACGCGCGTTCAATTCTTTAAACTAAAAAACTGTACTAGTTGGAGTAGTAAGTACGTTTAAAGTATGTTGGGCTTCGAATGCTGAAAGTACCGTTTCCACAATATACGCATAGTTTGTGCAATGTGTTACGTGGATATGAAAGCGTAATCTATCGATATTTAGTAATTTTTTATCAATTAATATAATATTATATAATATGTGTTAAATAATTTATACAGTAATAATATTATACAAATTTATTAATTAATGCTAAGTATCAAGTTTTATTATGATTTTAAAAATCAGGTTGTTCTATCTTTCCTAAAAATCCTGCTAAAAAACAAGTTATTTAAATAAATTAAGTTTTCCCATTTTTTTAAATTGGCAAACCCGATTTTCCAAAAGGACGAAAAGCTCGATTTTCGTAGAAATGGGTGAAAATTGATTTTTGTAGAAATGAGTCAGATCATATTTTTGTAAAAACGAGTAAGACCCTATTGTCGGCCTCGATGTTCGATAACCGGAAAACTTGGATAACAAATCTAATAAGACCTATCGTTATATACAAGGCCTAACAACAGCTGAAAGCCCGATTATAATTGTAACGATCGCGAAATTTCATTCCAATCCAATTCTATCGGTCAAAAGATATGCCTAGAAATCAACGGATCATACTGTAGCTAGTTTAAGAACATATCTGTATTATAACAAAATAATTCAGTAATGATTTTTTAACCCATTTTTAATACCCACGTTTCCCCGTCATTCTCTCCATCTTTATATTTTTGACATCTCGCATAGAGCTCGCGCTGTTTCCCTATCCCGATCGATATGTAAATCGGTAGAGATACGTCTAGCTTCACGGTACTATTGGACTAAGAGAAATATTTCAAAATATTTCCATGGTGAGAAATGGAATCGTAGGGAATAATTAGAAGCTAAATTTGAATTTAAATTGAAGTCTAACAATTCGGATAATTAAAATTAAAGTTAGAATGCCATTTGGATTTTTTGCAAAAAATCTTCGACATGGGAAAATGCTTCAAGTGAAAATGAAGACCTACAGCTAAGGTAATTGATTTTGAAGTTGGCAAACCGTCTGGATATTCTGCAAACAAATCGACATTATCTCGGTATATATACTATAAAAACAATGATAGAAAGGCTGGTCAAACCACACAGGTATTAATATTCACTACGTTACCTTATTAGATTTTCATTAATTACGAAAAAATAGGGTTCGTTGAAATAATGGCTAGAATTTCAAATATACGTGGCGCAAAATAATTCATTAAAATGGAGTTTCTTAACGAGTATTTTGATAGATACCTAGTGCTACCAACATTTTGGGAGACATTTGTCTACAAAAACTCATCCCCCGCGAAAATTGTATTACTTACACACGTCTGTCCAAAAACGAGACTTAGCTAGTCTGATAGAGGTTTTTGAATGTCCAAACGTATACTCCTTCGTACAGTTAACCCCCTCTAAAGACAAAACGTGAGTCGAATATAGTTGACTTTGAACGTCCTGAAATATAGTTTTAACGCACTTTTTTCGACTTGAATCTCTATTCGTACGAGGGTTAAATGTGTAAGCCTACTACGATAGTGTCTTTAAATTTGGGAGTGAGAGGAATGCCAATTAAAGTTCTCTATATAGGGCCTTCGACATTAGGTACGTGGAAGAAAATGTCCTTGCAAACATACTATGAAGGCAATATTTAAAAATAATTTATTAACATAACTGTGCATAATTAAAATTAATTAGAAGAATAATAATTTCCTCATTCGGTTGGACTACAATAGGCAACCCGAAAGTTCTCTTCGCTTATTTTTAACTTTTCTTGGAGCTCCATTTGCTATTTCTTCTATTTCTATAAATTATATGGTCGGCGCGTGACCATTTTCATTTTTCTACTTGGCAAACCCTATCTGTGAGAAATATCCTATCTATTATAACTCGTGGAATTTGATAATGCCTTGTAATAATGTCTAAATGTGTTATACGTGTTTATACTATTAGAAAACAGCAAATTTCAAGCTGTGGGCTGATTTTATCACTCTTGGAGTTATTATTAGATCCTAGAGTTATCACCCACTGCCCTGAACTTGATCGTTAAACCAGCTTGAAGAAACGATTGGAGTGACTTCAAGAAGACTTGCCTAGTAGGCCTGCATTTCCAGCTCTCAGGGCATAGCGCCGCTCAAACCCATACACATTACTGCCAAATCTTAAGACATCATTGTACATAACTTTCAATGGAATGCGAACAAAAACGATTTCGGATAAGCCCCTTTGATATCGCTGAGTATACACGGGTCCTACGGATATGTTTGACAATCTAATTGGTTTGAATAAAACATCAAGTCTAAAAAACGAGTAAGTGCTCTGTAAAACGCACATATCTTTCAAGGTTCATTGAATCAAAAACAAGTTACAAAACAAGTAAGACATGGTTAGACTTAGAAAAAGCAAATTGAGGATGGGAGGGTAGCGCTAATTGTTGCACCCTCGCCCAAATTTACAACGTGTATTTACAACTGCACGTTCACGACAAAACGTAAAAAAATATATATAGGGGTCCATTTCGTTTACGATTTTCTGCAGAAGTATATATTGCATTTCTCTGAAATTTCGCACGAATAAAGACCATTGTCGATCTAATGGTATTTTTGTTTTAAAAATATCGTGTCCAAAAAATGTTAATTCTTAGGGAAATCCGCCGGGATTCAAACTTTTGTATTTAATAATTGAAGTCTGTCTCATTTCCGTGCCGCCGTCCTCCGATTTGATAATTCCACGGTCATTGTTTACGTAAGCCCGAAAATAAGTTACATCCGGTTTAACTTTATTGAAACCTATCGCTACAATTATTCACCCCGTATAATTCCCCAAATAAGCCAGAAAATGCTGAATTTGATCACCACTAGGGTTCAGTAACTAAGGTCTACTTAAACAAATTTGTGAAAACTGGTTGTTTTGGAAATAATGTTCGTTATTTTTAACTGTTGTATACGGTCACATCACTAAACATGCCTCATTTAAAAAGAGTTCACAAATTAGTATTTCAATGTTCAGCAGTAAACTTATTCATCTAGGGTGACCATATGTCCAGTAGAAGGCGGGAAAACCCGTTTTTTGACATTTTTTGAGATGTGTTGATGTGTCCCGTTGTGCCCCGGGTTTTTTTCACGGTTTTTGGCGGTTTTTAGCGGAATATTTGAATTTCATTAAAATCAAAGCTTTTGGACTAAAACTACTAAACGAAAACCGACGAGCGTCACTCCCTGAATAATGTAGTACCAATCGAAGGAAATGTATAGCTCATATAATATAGGGGTGTAGCTTGCGGGTTGGGAGATTTAAAAATTAGGTCCCAATTTCACAATTCTATTTAGCTGTATAATAGTAAATGTATACCAAAGTTATTCATACAGTATAATGTAGTCATTTATATTTTACTTTTCTTATAATGCTGCCTATAGAAATTGAAAAATGACTACATTATACTGTATGAATGACTTGGGCTCGAATTTGTATATCTCCCAACCCGCTCGCTCTACCCGCTTATATTATATGAGTAATACATTTCCTTCGATTGGTCCCAACTTATTCAGGGAGTGAAGCTCGTCCATTTCGTTTACGATTTTCTGCAAAAGTATATATTGCATTTCTCTGAAATTTCGCACGAATAAAGACCATTGTCGATCTAATTGTATTTTTATTTTTAAAATATCTTCTCCATTATTCCACAATAGTAGATTTAGTCCAAAAACATTGATTTTAGTGAAATTCAGATATTCTGCTAAATAAATAAATATGTAATATAACGTGCCCAATATCGGTATAAAACTTTTATACCCCCACCCATTCAGGTAGCAATTAAGCGAACACAATTGAATTTGACCACCACTAAAATGGGGTTTTTGCAGCTGTCGAGTCAATTTTTTACTGAGCCTAAGTTGGGACCTTGTCCGTCTTTCTGCAGCAGTGAAGGTGTTTCCACTGCCATTATCATCGCCATTATCATCGCCATTATCTCTCGCCATTATCATTCATAAAAACATTAAAAGACCTATCCCAACAAAGCGTATTGAACTTTAAGATATATTCCGACACGTTCCACGCTAGCCTAGCTGCGGGAGCTGTGTCTAATTGTGAAAGGTGTAACATAAGGAAAAAAGGAAAAAGGAAAGAAGATATGAAACCTGAAGATAGGGGAATAAATAATAGATAGAATAATGATGGACGTACAATTGAGATAATCGAAGAAATTGTGCGAAAAGTTAGCTGGACGAGGTAACTGGATTCACTTCATTCGAACTCAAAAACGGATTTAAAGGGGAAAACAGCAACGATTCATTTACGTTAAACATGGAAGAAGACAAGAATAACAGAACAAGCATTCCAGACGCAACTTCGAACCATATGAAGAAGGCAAAGGTTGTATGGAGAAGGAAGTTGATCTAAAACGAAGAAAAAAGTGAGTCATAAGAAGCTGGAAAACTAACAATCTTTATAGAAAGACGAAATGGATGGGGCGAAAAATTGAAGCAGGAAAACGAACCAAGGAAGAAGAAACCAAAAAATGAACGACGCCCATCGGGAAAAAGGCGACCATTGGGAATGACAAGGTTGGAAACAAGACGAATTGAAAGAAAAAAATAAGACAGAAAGACAAAAAAAAACTACGGAAACATGGGTTACATTTCGCAATAATGGAATCAATCACAGTCCACGAACACGGAGCAAAGGAGCGATAGCCAATTGGAGGCGGAAATATTTTGGGAATCATAACCGAAGGATAGAAGAAGATGAAAGTGCAAAATTTTGGGAAATGGTTCCTTTGAGCACATCAGCCCCATGCTTGGAACCCCAGGTGTCACCTCCCTTATACAGACACGGAAAAACCAGGAAAATCTAAAGAATGATACTTTTTGAAATTTCTTATAAATATAAATAGTGCATTATTATCGTGTAATTTATATATAACATTAATCCTGTAATTCTAGTGCATTATGTGTGAATCATGTTAAAAATTGTATATAAAAATGCTAACAATCCGAAAATATCAAAAATCGAAAAAAAAAATTCTTCTATCTTCTAAATCGACCAATGGGCCTGATTATAACACGTACTTTTGAATACAAGCACGTGAATATATTTTGTAACATAATTAAGATGTGAGTTCATGGTAAACAAGTTCTAGTCTAGAATAACAGTTTTCGGCCGGCGTCCACGTCGGTTCGATGAAAGCATAGCATCAACTCTATGCCAGATAATCCGGTAAAGCCATTGTATAGGTTTCATAAAATAATTTATCGAAATTGAAATACAATTATACAAAAGGTGGCAGTAAATGGCGAATGTCCAAAATTAGTCAAAATTTAAGTGGTATTATCTATCGTTGTCGAAAGATCAACTGGCAAGTCTCAATTCAAAAGATTTGGAACACTACTGTATATCTAAATATTCCGTCGACTAAAAGATAAATGGTCACTGAAATGTAAGACTCAACAACTTAAGGTCTCGTGTCTACACTTGGGAAATATTTGGACGTCTGTTTATGTTATGTTTACGTCAAAACGAAACGCAGTCACAAAATTAACTCTGGCCTTTTTGGCGTCCAAAACGCAGGTATAATCCTGATTCGATCAATTATTGCTTCAAAGATTCCTCGCCAGACGTCCATAAAGGATAGAATTTGCAAATATCTTGCTGATAGTTCATGTTGATGGGATAATAAACTCAATTCCTAGGAGCATCTGAATAAAACAGGTGTAAGACAAATTCACAGTGACATCCTACTAATTACTGATAATGTTGGGTGTTTCTCGCCCTTCACTAATATGGTTATACAGTGTATCTATAGTGACCAGATGGGTTTTCTTTATTTTTCAGGACATTTAGCTATGACTGAATTTACATACAATTTGAGAGGCTTTGCCAGAGAAGTTACACAAATCTGGACTGTGGTATAACTATGTTTACCATAATTATGGGGAGAGTATTAATATTATTGATATTCGGGGGAGGGCGTAAGATCCAAGGCCGTGATTTTACGAGCTTTACATTTTACATTTAAACCGGAAGGGAATTCCAAATAAAACACAAAGTATAACTTTCTGCCGAAAGTATCTGAAATTGCTTAGGAAAAATTGTTTCTCTCATTATGGATATGGAAATTTACGACTGAATATTATAAGATTTTTTTACGGTTTTTTAGCGATAAAATATGCTGATAAATTGCTTATTCCGTAGTTCCAACAGGAAATGTTAACTCTTGTTCTCCATTTTGAGCTTTTCAGGCTCATCGACCGATTTTTCGAGTTTTTCTCGAAACTGAGCGGAGCTACGTCAGAATGCCCCAAATTCCACGCCGCATCTTTTACGATCATGTTTAGACCGGAAGTGCCACCGGAAGTTCTACCTAAAAACCGAAAATGTTTTTTTTGAATCGCGAATCACACCAAATTGTTGCCCGAGACGACCTCTAGTGGAAAACTATGCTTAAAACATTTAAGTACCTACAGGTACTTAGGACATAACACTTTAATTTTTTTAGTTTTTTACGAGTTAGGACAGCTGTGACACAGATAGGAAAACATTAAGCAGAATTCCTGCCTAGAATTTTATTGTGCATATTTTGAGCTACCTCACAACCAGAAATTTTGTCCGGAAATAAACCTAAAAATCGAAAATTCGAAATTTTCCGTCAGAAATTCGTCATGATGTCAATCGATCAATAGTTTGGCCCAAGATGAAATATAGATCTTATCTATCTAGGGAACACCGTGATTTTATCAATTCGCAATAAGTTGAACAAACCGCGATTTCGAAGTGAAACGCATCGATATTTTCCAGAATATGACCAATTTCTTTTGTTAGTCTCAAGAGATATAAGGTTATCACTGCACCTACATTTAAAGATGTCCGATTACCCCCCAAA
>SCLF01098475.1:0-11044 GCA_004367975.1 Mesochordaeus erythrocephalus
AAAGTTTTACATTACCAAAAGTGCGTACAATTGATGCTGCTCAAGTTATGGTAATTTTAAAAAGTGAAATATTGTGAAATTTTAAATTATGATAACTTGAGCAGCATCAATTGTACGCACTTCTGATAATGTAAAACTTTGATTGTGATGCCAAACCCTGTAACATATCAAATTGTAAGGGTATTTGATTGATTTTCTCATAGACCCGTTATTTAGTGATTTCGTTCATACAGGAATAAATGTGTCCATTTCGACAATGTGATACAATTGTGGATACTTTTATTAATCTAGCACGATTTAGTTCGGTGAACTGCCATGCTCCCATGAGTTAAAATAAAGTTTTTAAAAAGGTCTTTTTGACTTGCTTGTCTTTAGAGGGGGTTAACTGTACGAAGGCGTATAAATGTGGACATTCTGAAAATAGATTCGGAACTGCCAGAACAAACTCTATCAGACTGGCTAATTCTTTTGGATAGGTGTCTTGGTCGTTTAACTCTTATCTATTAACGATTGGTAAATCTATATAAATGGAAATGAATCAATTTTCTGAATTTAAATACATACTAATGAAAGGAGCATAAAATGTTGCGCTTAATACACGCTTAATGACATGTAGTGTAACTTATCACCCGATTCTCTCAAATATCTCTCCTGTAGGAACGTGTGAATGCTGCCATAACTATTAATCGTCAGTAACATCGTCATCCTCAAGGTCATCAAAATATACTAAAGTGTTCATCTGTTAAAAATTTACGCGAAATACCACGATTGTAACATATAGTTTAGATTCGAAAAAGATCCACCATGCAACCGTTTAATTTGACTTTTGATTATTTTGCTCTCAATGTATTTTTTAATTATTTCACCCGAATACAGCCAGGATCCTACCGGACAAGTCTATTAGTAAGTCCGATTCTTTGCCCCTCGAATCTGTCAATATGGATGAAATCTCAACCGGTGCGTCACCAAAATCGCTCGGTGCTGGTGATTCTCATCAATCGACCGACAAAACTATTGTCATTTATGACATTTGCAGCAATAAAGCTTTTACAGAAATTTGCCGTCGTTTAGATATTGACTTTAAAATGTGGCCTATTAAGCTTCATGAAGTGCTCAATGTAGATGTTGGGGAAACCAATGAATGCTATGCTAGTGGTTCTATTAATATATCAAAGCATAAAAAGATTGATGAATTATACAAACAGGGCCTTCAACCTGGTCTTCCATGCTCATCTATATCTAGCGCTATTGAAAACGATTGGCTTGTTAATGTTGAAGGTTCATATTATCGTTTCCATCCATTGACACTGGAGAATTGCGAGGAAAACCAAGTTTATGGAATCTTCTTTGATGTAAATTTAGCGTCTCGAGCCGTCTTGTATACAGATCTCATAAAACCAAGTGAAGAATCTGGTAAGCAAATAGTA
Source organism: Mesochordaeus erythrocephalus (assembly GCA_004367975.1). NCBI lineage: Eukaryota > Metazoa > Chordata > Appendicularia > Copelata > Oikopleuridae > Mesochordaeus > Mesochordaeus erythrocephalus. Next base: position 1,428 of record SCLF01098475.1, read on the forward strand.
TATCCTATTCTTAGACTGCTGCTGTGTTTTGATAGTTGGGGTCCTTTTCTATTTTATGGGAAAGGGTAGGTACTCAAGAGGGAGGACAGGTGGAGTCTTAACGAAGAAAAAGGGTGATTATAAGGGAGTGTGACTTCAGTAGATTTATTAGTATTCATCGTGTATCCCAAAACTTCTGCCTATAGAGCCTGCACCAACTTGAGCAAGTAATAAATGCATTTATAATGATATCAAATATTCCCAAAGTATAGCCAGATATTTTTATCGATAATAAATAAATGTTAGCAGCCAGTTCTTAGCAATGGTCGTGCTGATATAAATGGTCGTGCTGATATAAATAGCTGACTATTTTACGTACTTACTCTCCCATGTAGGTCTTTTTTCTTCGTGAGTCGTGGAATACCAGGTTGAAGTAAATAAAAGACTGACGGGCGAGAACTTAGAAAACATGTAAACCAACATAAAATTTAACTCCTCGATTAAATATATATTTGTTATAATCCTACACCTGCTAATGAATGACAGAAATAAAGGTTCGAAATTTAAAAATAGCACATATTCAGTTCTACGATCGTGCGCAACGTGTTGCACACGATGTGAAATCACAGAGGCACTATTTGTGACACATGTTGCATGGATCGACATAATTATAATATAAAGTTAAAAATCGGTATAAAAATAAAATAATACAAATAGTGAATTCCATTTTTAACCCGATTTTCCATCATTAACGTGTCTACAATTGTTACTAATAAATTTTAACTCACGGAGTTAAGTTGGGTGTTGGTCCTAGGAGAACGTTAATGGTTAAAATATCTAGTTCAATTTGGTACTGAACGACTCACAAACAAAGAACATAGAATGTTAAAATATACGTCTATTTATACTCTGTAAAAAAGTAACACAAATATCGGTGTGAACATTGCTAAGCAGTTTCCCTGGGTTTTCTTTGAACTCGCTGATAAAATTGACTTATATTATCGGTATAAATATCCGGCTATGTATATTATGTGAACACGTGACACAACTAATATATATATATATGATTTACTCAAGTTGATGCTGGCTCAATAGGTAGCAAGTTATGGGATAAGCGAAGAATGCTAATAAAGCCAATCGAGTTCTATTGAAGAAGGTTTCCGACATTATAATTTAAATGCCCTAGCTGAAGACGCTAGCTGTTTACACGCCGCAGCCGTCCCGGAATGGGACATACTACACTCTATTTTTATAGAATTATTGGTGAAACAAATCAGTATATTTATATACCGTGCTCTGTTCCTAGTCGGTGTCAGGGTAATTCATAATTAATAGGGAATTATTTTTAATACAGCCGCTATACCGTAGATGCGTTTTACAGCATTACAAAGTTGAGAGGTCCTTATATGTCCGCTTACATGAGCTGTATTTAATTTGGGTTTATTGTATATAAAGTGAGCGCAAATGTGCTAGACAGATTTAGATTGGTCGATTAATATTATATGTACCTTGTGACAATAGTCACTTGTTATTTCACTGTCCTGAAGTATGTAGTAGATATTAGTTCGATGCCTAATAATTGTGCCTGGAGTAAACACTCATTAAATATAATTTCATGTTAGGAATATGAATTACTATTCAAGCACGCAAATTCATTTTTTTGGAAATGAATTTCGTCCAACTTCTAGTATGCCCGGTTGTCAAAAACTGTCACGATGTGATATTTTGAACACAAAAGTGGTCACAATTTTTTATGCTAATAAGCCAGAAGTTTGAAATTACATAAAATAATTACATATACATATAATTATAAAAAGTCTACCAGTGATTTTAGTCTGTAATAAAATTCGACAGCTTTTGCCTTCATGTTAAAACATTTTACTATTAACCAGTATATACCACATCTGCCTCATTTGACGATCGTGGTCTCTCTTTCTCAATTATATAGTTTTTAATATTTGCAAGATTAGATATGTTTCCATTGCCAGTCTAATGGTACGTCTGTTCTGAAAATAACTATTTTGGTTTTAATACACTACGGAGCGTTGTACAATGTGTACGGTTAGAATGAGCTAGGAACTTAGGAAGACTGCCCGCATGACGATTTAGCCAGGTTCGGGTGTTTTTGAGTTCACGCTACGAGCCAACTGATAAACCGCGTATTCCGAAGAAAGAAGGTAGAAGAAGGGGTAAGGAAAGACCCCGAAGGGATAAGGGAATATCCCAGACGCTGTTGAGAGGGTGACTCGGTGTCCTATATATACCACCGGATGCGTGTTAGAAGCGCGGTGTAGTAGAACCAGGGATACACTATCCCCCTGGGATTCATACCTACTCATAGGACGAGCTCAAGGACTTAATTGATACTTATTTATGGATGCCTATGGCATTATAATTCAAGGAACATGTGTAGAGGCGGTAGTGTCCAATCAGATCATTTACTTCGAGGTTTTGAGTCCTCGCTTGATGACCTGACACTGCGGAGGGGGTTCCGGTTAAGAACCAAGTTCGACGAAGGCATCCAAAGGAATGGCCTGGTCCGACATTATCAGCCTTAAGGTTTTTTCTTGCTATCAAAGCCGCAGACTCCAATTGTCATACGACAGTATGGCCCATTAGTGCGCCATGCGAATGTAGTCGGTCCGGGACAGCGATTATAGGATTATTTTTGTGTTGGCTAGCTCGGGCAGACAGACACGACATTATGTTTTAGGCATGCTACAGATACACTGAATATATCTTATAAGAAAAGAATCATATCATTTTTTCTTTCGGACAGTTATCGGTTCAGTAATTGCATAATACACCTGATCAATTTACTATATTCTGCTAAGTTCATTATTATACATGTTTCTGGTCCGTTCAAGCGTCCGTTCAGCGCGAAAACTAGATGCCAACCTTTTTTCTGGTCCTGTTTTCAGTCTACTCAACATACGTTGTATTTAACACCTGAGACCCGAGTGCGGAGATGTGAGCGTTATATACACCCTTATATAACCATAATTCGTGTCACAAGTGTTAAAGTCGTGTCTTAGTCTGAAATAGAGTTTTCTCATTTCTCTGGAAAGTGAGGACAGGCAGTCGAAACGAAGCTATCATATATACTAAAATGCTGTACCGGCGTAGAGAGAGAAATAGAGAGACGATTACACTGCTTAAACAGATGCCACTTTTCGGTTATTCAGTAGATGCCACGCCGGACCATTTTTACGATCGAATTTTCACTCGCATGTTTGTAAAAAACCGTACGATTAACTCTTAAAGATTAACTCATTGCCGACCTAAGGGTATTACTCGTTTCGAAATATCTTATTTGGATTTAGTACAGTAGCTTCCAAACTGAGAATTGTCAAAGTGAATGCCATTTTAAATTTCGTTTTCTTATTAGTATTTTGAATTTACCATGGAATTTCGCTCGTGTAGCGCATTCATGAAAAAATTAATAACTTTAAGTAGCGTAATAGCCCGAAAACTGAATATTCTCCATATTTCTCTCCATCCGGGTGGTAGAACATTCTTCTCTTATCTCGAGAACGCCGTAGTATTTATAATTCAGCGGTTATGCAGCTAAGTATTCAGCCTTTCATTTTTGGATATTACTCTTCTAGAAGCGTCGCATTCGTGCACAATGTACTTGTCCCGTTCTTCTTTAAGCGCGCAGTGTAATTTTTCGCTCTGAAGATTTTACTTGCTAAAAGTGTTCTAACGGAGATGAATTTATTTTTGCTTTCATATTATCGACAGATGCATGATCAAATTCCAAACAAAATTCCAGCTTACAGAAATCACTAGGTTAGCTAGATAAGTACAGACAATTACTTCATACTATGCAAGTCAGTTACAAGTCAAAGACTAATATGTATGGAAAGAATGAACCTTTATCTATCTAACGCTAAACGTTTCATTAAATAATATTGCGGCATTCTGGAGACACATACTGAAATGAAAAAGACGTTTAATTTTTTTCGAAAATAAGAGAAATATAGAAAAATACACTTGCTCAAAGTTGCTAAACGATAAAATACACCAGGTGCCGCCTTAACGCACCACTTTTTATTCTCCCAACTTGCTCGCCTTAACGCACTACATTTTTGTTGGAAACTCCATTTCTGGACTATCACTAGGTCACGTGTTAAAAATTCGGGGTCGGTCCTCTGAGAAGAATGGAAGCCAGAGTCATGACGCGCCGAAAAAGCCAAATTTCGAGCCACTCTGTCATATTTCCCGAATTTTTTTCGACTTAACCCTCTTAGCAAAACGTGCCACGATGTGGTTTTTTCACCACGAAAATGGCTATAGCTTTTTATACATAATCCCTAGGAGTTAATATTTAAAATTGTCCATAGAAAAAACATTTCTGATTCCAGCCCAACATTCCTATTATCGTAACTTCTCTTATTGTCTTCAAATCCGGCTTTGAGTGGAAGTCATTTTGATCATTTATGGTGACGTCATCAATTTTATTGCCCAATGGTCTGCGTCTCGCATCAATTATTTTACATGCATATCGACACAGGAATTTTTTGGATTGTAAGTACGATCATTGCCAGATGCAAAGAATAGGTCAGTGGTATTCATTTTCTCCGGGCACCATAATTATTCACAAAAATATTTTAAATCATATCTCCCTTTATAAGGACAAAAAATATTTTGAACTCCAACCAATCAAGTCAATGTAGATTTGAACTCTAACGGTAAGTAAATAGTGTTACAACATCAAGCTAGTGGAAATTTCCCAGAGTATCTAGTGTAGTAGGTTATGCCGTCGAGGTGACATCTAAGGATAACGTGTTTGAGTCGTAGTGGGTGCAGGTTTTATTTTCACTCTCATTCTCTCTCTTTTAACGCTATTTTCCTATGACCATATCGTGGTCAAATTTGTCCAAGCGAAGTCGCGCAAATTTTGCTACGAGGATTAACTACATAACTACATTTGATATGTTATAGGGTTGACTTCACGATCAAAGTTGAACACTGCCAAAAGTGTGTACAGTTGTTTCTGCTCGAGCCATTGTAAAGTAGCCGAAAATATAAACAAGTCCAGGAATCGAACCTGAGTTCTATGATTGCAATATAGTGGTCTAACCTACTGAGCTAATCGGTCGCACGCTTTGGAACGTCAACGAGGGTATAATATTACCCTTTATCAAATACGCCTACACTCGATCGCTAAAGTGTTCCAGCCTACTGGTTAAAGTTGCTAAAGGTTATTATTTTTATAACGTATTCGGTACACAATTAAAATTACAGGCTACAGATTTTTTTAATTAAGAATTCTACTAGTTAATGTAATAGTTTGATAAAAATTTCACACATGTAGCGTAAATGGAGTGTTTATGACGGGAGTGTTTAATAGTGCTAATCGTGCTTTAAATAAAAATCCAAAATATATTCGACGTAAAAAACTCCGGTTCACGTATAACTTTAAGAATTGGAATTCTGTCGTCTGCCCCCACTGAAATTTATATTCAAACTGGAGAATATTTCAATTCAGGACCATCGTGAAGCAGAAGAGCGGTTTCTGTGCTTTACTCAAGATTTATTTTTCAATATTTGTAAATATAATGGTCACAGTAGAATCCCTGACAGCATTGCACTTAATATCAAAGAATGCGTTGTTGTCGACTTTACTTTTATCTACGACCAGCAACCGGGAACTCCTAAGGCTTATTTCAACTCATTTACATTGAGTGAAATTATGACTTTATCTAAAGCATATGTCAATAGCACAACGACACGAAATAAATTGTTCGCTCGTCTACTTGATGATTACCAACAAAAAATGGTAAATCCTGTGATAGAAGATACTCCACATCACTATGAGGGAATGTTATCCATAGGAAGTTCGATTTGGAGTGAAAGCGATACGGATCTCGTTCTATCATTCCAGAAAATATGGTCTGATGAAACTTTGGGGAAGCTTCAAACATTTGGTTTCAAATTATTGAAGGTATTTTCAGTTTTTAATTCCATTTATAGAATAATTACTCCATTGGATTTAAAGTACAAACGATATGTATAAAATAATTTACAACTTTACCCATAATTGTCGAAAACGAGGGCACTAGTAATTACCGATTGTCATATTAGTCATTCCTAATATAAACTGAAGATAAACTCTGAAACATGAACGTTATCAATCCTTCCGTAAATGCAACTAGGTTTTTAATAGTTGACAACTATTTGTCTGTTTCATTGTATTTTTCTTTTAACTGTTTTGGGTTCTAATAACGTGGGATCCAAGCTCTTCTCCGGCATGATATCATAGAAAACAAGAAGACATTTTCCTTTTATTTTATTGTATGAAGGTTTATATGCTAACAGTTGCTATATATCTATATCTCATTTATTTGGAAAACTGATCGAATAATCCCAGTAACATGGGAACGTGCATCTGAGTCCGAAATCCACGATATCTCCGTTTAACGAGCACATTTCGGAAAGCTGACATAGCGAAGTTTACCAACATTTTGTCCCCGACAAGGTGATTTCTAGCAGAAGGCGAACCACACTTTTGCATTCAAATTCTCCGCAGACAAGTATTAATTCTAGTAATCAGCGTTGTATTAGAGATTTATTCAGAACATAATTTACCTGTCTTATTAGGTATATTATGATGTTTACATTATTTGTCAGTATCTTTTCCTAAAACCATGAATTTATAATGATCCAGTGATTATTGATCAATCACCAGTGATTTTCGTTATAAGTATAAATCATTCAGCGCACCACTTAAGCGTAAACAACTTACGAAAATAGGGCGGTGCTGCTGCCAAATGTTAGAAAAATTATGCTCGTTAAATAACCGGTTCATACACATTAATAGTGAGCTTCGGCTGTTTCTTTATCTGCTTCCACGTCCTCACTACGCATGTTTCTGAGTACTAGTTTCATTCGACTATTGGTCAAGGCTTCCAAGGTATTTGTATTTCGAAGCTATTAAACTTTTCCAACGGTTCAATACTTCTGTTTTTAGCATTTTCACGGAGAAATTTGGTTCTGGTCCGTCATTGTTTATCCCTTTTCCATGGCATCATTTGTGATATTTGTTTCCTGTAGGGTGCTCGATCCTATCTTCCATTCGACACTTCCGATTACCATGAAATTAATTTAAGGTGCGCCTATAAGAACTGAAATCCATTTCGTCAATCTGAATAATGTTAACGAATTAACCGGTTAACTGGCTTCACGCAATTGTGTCATAATTTTTATCTGAGTTCCATTTTAACGAGAATACCGATTCGGGTATCTCTTGTCCCCATACCTCTTGCTTTTCCGCTGATGAATCGTTGTTCTTTCTGAATGGTTTTCCACCCTATGTATGTCATTTTAATGCGCACAGGTTTCCTAATATGAACATAAGTACCGGTTGATTTTTTAATGAAAATTTTTGCACCAGAAGTGAGAATTTTAAAAACAAATATGTTTAGCATTCAATTAAAATAACGAAAATATGCTTACGTCTAAAAATTGGCCAATAAGCTTCTGTGAGTTTTCCTTTATTGATTCGTCGTTTTTTTTTAATAGTAAAATCTAGATCTTTTAAGCCGTTTAAGAAAGTGTAATAAACAGTATATTTCACTCAATCGCTACATAATTGGGTTTTCCACAGCTCTCAATATAGATTAGCACACATAGTAATTGCCACATAATTTCGATGTTTACAAAGCGTTTTCGATTATTTTTTACAAGAGGGAATAGATAAATTCTGTTGTTGGAAATAACTCATTTGATGTTCCTAGATTTCGGTAACCCAATGCTACATTTTGATAATCACAAAAGGTGATCACTCGTCTGTCAATTAGATGTTTTCTGTGGCTTCTGAGTGCCGAGAGTATGGTATATGCTTACTTGTTGTGAATTTCCCACCCCATGTTGTTTAGTTAAGTACTGTGCCGTTTGTTGGAACCACTCTTTCGTTTGCAATCTGTATCCTGCTTTGCTCGACATCCGTCCGTGACCAAAATGTGTATTAAACTAATGCGTTCCCTGGTTTTAATGCGTTCCCTAGTTTTAACTAGTCTAACTTGTTGGTCATTTTTTCCTAGTTTTTACTTAGTTTTACTACCCCGTCATCGTTTTTCATTATATGTATGGTCTTATTTGGCCTTCTAGTTTGCAGGGACACGTTATTTTCTTCTATGTCATGATGGTGCATGTTTCCAAACAGTTTTAATCATTTTGATTATGAACTCTTGGTGCTGAACTAGAATTACTTTATTCGGCTTGGCACTCAAATGTTCTCATACATTTCCTGGCGTTATCCCAGAATAGTTGCTTCATCCGTATTTTTGAGTTTTCTGGTGTGCTTTTCACTTTACCGGGCGTTAATTTTCTTTTTACGTGAAAATAATATATATATATAACTCAGATTCCACTTGTCGATTTTTTTATTATTCCTCATGGTATTGTCTCACCTATTTTTGATTGGTAGGGGCTATATGTTAAAAAATATCTTCCTCTCCGTTTACCCTTGACTAGAGTTTAATAATTTCAAATCTTCTCTTATTAGTATGATGGAAACCCGTTCCTCACGAAAATAAACCTTGCCACGATGCGGTATGCATCTTTCTACCAATATCGTATGGAACCATTATAAGGGTCTCCAGCTGTACTCCAGCCCTTGGTGATGAAAATGGACTGTTTATATTTACTGTCTTATTGAGGTCGTTATCCGATTCTGTTTCCATCGCTTTCATGCATGAGCTCGTAATCTAATATATTATCAAATAATTTAATACATTGATTTTTGTCTACTGTGAACAGATCGAAGGGAATGATTCAATATAGTTTAATTAATGATATAAAATCATGTTTCTGATCAATTCAAAGTAAAAACGTCAACGGTGGCACTACGGTGACTAGTTGTCCCGCATTTGAACGATTTGTCACATATTCAGGGTAAAAGAGTAATGATAATGGCAGATTGGAAAAATTTAATTTGAGGGTTACCTCTCAAATATAGATACTCCAGATTATCTACCTACTCCCTCACCAGTAATCAATACATTCTCAGCCAAATAAAGTTACTCACCCAAGTTTTCAGTCAACTTTGTAGCGTTATACACCCCCTTTTCAGACTAAAAGTGTCCCGCATTAGAAAAATTTCACCCCCCCATTCGGTATATATATATATATACAGTCATCTATACAGTCATAACCCGGTTTAGGGTGACCAAATGGGGTGACAAATTTATATATATTCGCATACTTATAAAATAACTAGATAAGTTAAACGTCCAGATCAATTTGATCAAAGTCACCACATTATACGGTTTAGTCTAAAGTTAACTCCTAGGGACCAATTGGTGCACATTTGCACACAGACCTATATTTCTTGAAAATAAGCCTTCAGCTTCCATCCAATCGAGTTGAGACCCTTCATATCCCCCCTAATATTTTACGCCGCACTTTTTTTTCAATTTTTTTTTTAGGTACCGTGACCGGAAGTAGTGGGAAAAAATTTCATATTTTTTAAAGTGTCTTATTTACCCCAAAATAGGTATCATTCAACGCAGACGGATGTCTGCTACATTTCTTCTCAAGTCACCGACCCCCAATTCCTAACCCGTTATGTAGTTATAGCCGCTAGAAGTCCAAAATCTGATTTCGTGCACTATCTCCGATTGGCTCGAAAG